>JACXGK010004135.1:0-40402 GCA_016801125.1 Novumbra hubbsi | reverse complement strand
TATGCTACCGGAGTAGAGAGCGTGACTGGAGCTCTGTGAATTATGCTACCGGAGTAGAGAGCGTGACTGGAGCTCTGTGAATTATGCTACCGGAGTAGAGAGCGTGACTGGAGCTCTGTGAATTATGCTACCGGAGTAGAGAGCGTGACTGGAGCTCTGTGAATTATGCTACCGGAGTAGAGAGCGTGACTGGAGCTCTATGAATTATGCTACCGGAGTAGAGAGCATGACTGGAGCTCTGTGAATTATGCTCAGCCTGCAATTTTTATGAATCTCAATGGACAAGACCGGCACACAGTTTGCAGCAAAAAACACATGTAAAAGACATTCATTTACCTTGATGTGCCAAAACTGTCTAAAGAACTTTTTCATTATGAAACGGTGGTAGTATCATCGCTGTCTGTAAACAAACATGTTAGAGGTCAGAAGTAAATTCAGAGCATGGTTTAGTGTTTCACTAGCGTGGTACAAATTACAATTTTATTGTTTGGGGCAAGGGGTAGTTAGGTAGCCAGGCAACTGTGTAGTTCAGTAACCAGACAAGAAGGGCCTTGGTCAGGGAGATGACCACGAATCAAACGGCTACTCCAACAGAGCTTCAATGATTTTATGCACCTAAAGATTGCAGTTCAACATTACCTCGCATCCAATTGGACAGAATATAAGAAGATCTCCAAAGAAAAATAGGAAAAAATGCCCAAATCCAGATGTGAATTGCTGTTTGAGAAAAAATTATGTATGAATTCTAATGGTTTTGTAAATGTATTAAGAGTTTAAGGTTCAATTTTTTTTTTTAATTTAAATTAATGACTAAATATTTTGGGTCAATTTTCACTCAATTAAAAAGGTTGTTTGATATAACTTTTTGTAAGATAAAGCTGATATTACACAAGGCATCATCAGTAAACATATCCGCCACTTTTGCCGATTTACACATAGTACCATCCAAAACATTTATTACAGCTATCTCCCGCATAAAAAAGACAGAAAAGCTGGCAAAAAGGTAGCAAAATAACTTAATCCTTACCTTTGACAAAGTAAGTCCCATGGTCGAAGTCAGTGTCATTTCATTGTCACTGCCTGAACAATACTGTAGCTAGCTGGCATTACTTGCAAACTTCAGAACCGACGGCCGTTTGGATGTCCTCATTCTGGAAAGTTTGAGTAACGTAAATGGCTAACCGGCAAACAGCGTGGCTATGTTTGGCCACAAAAACGTTCATATTTCTTAAACCTTGCAACGAAACCTTCCATAAAACAATAGCAACACAATCGGAAACGAAACGCACATTTTGAAACCTGTCATACCTCCGTAGCGCAATAACTGTAGAAGGAATTAGGGTTGCTATAATAATCAATAAACATATATGTGAGATAACAGTATTGCCGGAGCAAACACGTTAATTAAGGAACCAAGTTCTGGAAAGCCACAGATACGCGGGTGGGTTTTGTAAATATTTAAATGACTTTGAATATCCCCAGGAGCATGATCGACACAATTACAAAGTAGATGTATGGCATAACCAAGACCCTGCTAGATCAGACCATCTCTCCAAACTGGAAGTAAGCAAGACACTGCGATGTTGCCAAGAGACTAATGGCAACTTTGAAAGAGCTTCAGGCTTTAATGACTGTCCAAAGTGTGGACGTACTGTAACAACATCCCCAGCCACACACATCTGCCCTGTATGGAAGGGATGTTATCACTCAAAAAAGCCCATTATGACTCAAAAACTTAAGTGGAACTTTCGGTCATAACGGCAATTTGTTAGATCTAGCACAAACCCAGTGACATGGGGGTGTTTCTTATAGTCAATCACGGGGGCACCTGCAGAATAGGATGGAAAATTAATGGAAATGAATCTCCTCTGGGGATGAGGTTAGAGGCATGGCGGGCTAGAGGATCAGAGCACGTATTACGTGCTAAGTAGTGAGTGTGACAGCATGCAAATAACTATTATTTTTGATGTTCTGGCCTAGCTGCGCCACTATACTTTAAGATCCTGACGAGCTGTTACAAGCTGTGGAAAACTGAAAACATATCTCCTCGTGTCCCGTCTCACTCACAAAACCCATTAAACAAGAAATTCAGAGGTCCCTCTCTGCATGTATATATCCCGATGCATGTTTGCAGATTAATATCTCCTATCAATCAACCTTGTATAGTGGTGTGTTGTTTACTTTGATTTCTTACTTATTGAATGAGAGTAATACTTCTACGAAGACACTGAAATATTTTGTAGTATTATTGCAAAACATATATATCAGTTGTGATCAACCATTCACCAGGAGAAGTACGTTAAGCTCGTTAAGGTCGTTTAAATTATCATTGTGCAGACACAGCATCTGGACAATTGCTTTGATCTCTTACCGGTTAAATACTATTGCACTTCACCGTCAAACAACCGAAGTCCTCGTCTCTGATTTCAGTAGTTGTTTTGCTGTGAATCTACTCGCCACTGTCCCCACTCTGTGTGATTGATATCTTAAAGGGACAGTATCCCGATAATCTTACCGGCACGAAGGGGAAAGGTTCGACAGAATTTTATGATGATAATAATCCTAGACCGTATTCTCAAAACATCTTCAGGCTAAAAGTAACTAGTAATTTGCTGATTTAAAAACATGGGCGTGTCAGTGCGCTAAAACCACCTCCCAAATCTGTGAAAAGTTAGGGATAATCAAAAAGACACCCAAGTCCTTAAAACCAAGTCACAAACAATCCTAAATCTGACTCGTAAACAGCTCAACGTTTTAGAAACATCTGTTGATTATGAGCTCTCAACAAGGTATTGCCTTAATCGCGAGGGTATTATAATCATATTAGAGCCAGTCGGGGATGCTGTCACTTCACCAACAAACACAAGCAACCAAATAACGTCGGATATCCACGTTAAGACAACTCTAAGCTACTTGGCCGCAGGGACAACGCAGCTATGCCGCGCAGACGAACAATATCTGTCAGTAGAATATTACATCAAACAAAAAACGCCCTCTCCAGACAAATCATTCGGTTTCCTCATGACGTCCGCCAACTACAAAGAAACTAAGCCGACTTCATGGCCATAGCTTGACTACCTGGTGAAGTTGGTATAGACGGGGCATATAATTGCACAAATTATTGCACCATCAAAAGATGAAATCGCCTTTCTTTACGAGCTGCCAGACAAGTAAGCGGCGGACAATTAGTTGAACATATCTAGACTAGTCAGTATGATACTCTTGGTTTTATGTTTAATCAGTGACACTTTTTACTTGAATACCTTTATTTCAATATGGCAACATGACGCAACCTTCAACAGTTTTGCTATCATTCATTTAATGACAGAGACCCCTCCCCTATCAGCCAGACACGGTGGGTAAGTAAGCTTGTTCGTGAAACAAGCATCTTTGTGAATAATAAACTTTCAGCTCGAAATATTAGTGCTGTTTAGGAGCCCTTCTGGTGGTAAGATAAAATGTTGTGTAAATACGGCCCGGGGTTTCATCAAACCTTTTCCCAATAAAAGACCTTTCGAATAATAAAAACATCAGTACAAGCTTGATAGAAACAGCAAATGTCGATTCAGTTTCATAAACATCGACTAAAAGTCAAATGATGCTTAATTCCTTTTTTGTATTGCCTACTTACCTAGGATCTAAAACTCAAATTGCTAAATTACATAAAGTCATTGTATTCATTTTAAAGATATATTTTGTATAATTATCCTTGCTTTAATTGACCGTGAACGTGGTGAGTGATTGTGGAGTTTTTCTTTTTGCAAGACCAAAATCAAGACTAGGCTGTATCAGTGAAGGTCAGCTGCTTAGATCAGTGTTTCTTAAACTATGGGTCCCGACCACTGGCGTAGCATGGTGTTGCAGGCTGCAAAAGCTACAAGATGGTTGCTGCTGTGGGAATGCAGAGACTATTCCAGAGGTGTCAAACTTTAAATTGGTTCCCAGTTCAAACCTAAACAACCAGGTGAGGGTAGAACCTAATCAGGTAGTGGCCTTATTAATCAATCAAGTACAAGGTGAGGGCAAAAACCTGCAGAAACTCACCCCCCGTGGAACCGGTTTGACACCTCTGCTTTATTGTACACAACTATGTGATTACACCTATAGGTTGTTTACTAATAGAGGAGTTCTAAAACAAACAGAATAATTTGATTAACATTTAAACTTAGTATGTTTAGCAGATGTACAGTTATATTGTATCAGAGACGCAGGAAACTGACTCTGAACAAGGGCTTAAGGCCCCGGAGGACAATTTATTACAGAAGGTGGTAGAGGGGAAACCATAAGCAAAACAATATTCAGAGGTGGTAATGTTCAGGGCGGGGGTTTGCCAGGAATGGGGGTGGGTGGTTATAGTCTCAGTGACTCTCTGCACTCTCCATCTGCTGGCTGGCTACCTCCACCTCTGATGTAGTGCAGCATTGAATATCAAATCAATCTTCTGTATCCTCTTTATATTTGGCCTGATCCCTATGCTGCTCATTGGATGCCCTGAAATAACTTCCCTAACAGTACACAGGGGTGCAGAGGCAGGGCTAGCCTCGTTGGCTGCACTCGGAAGATTCAGAAAGCTGCTAGCATTTTGGGGTGCATTGATGCACCAACTGGGAGTGCTTTCACACCACAATAATTACCACATACATATATAGTACAGTTCAGTTTTTTTATCGACCTTAGCCTAAACACCTCTTTGTTACATTTTACAGAAAGTCATTGCTCTGTTGAAAGGAATCTATTAGCAATCAAGAGCCACATTAGGGGAGGAACGGTGTGGTGGTAAGATTAGCTTTTTCATTGCAGTAGAAATCTCTTAACATTTTGTTCGAAGCATACTGTTCTTAACATACACAGTGGGGAGAACAAGTATTTGATACACTGCCGATTTTGCCGGTTTTCCTACTTAGAAAGCATGTAGAGGTGAGAGATGGAATCTAAAACAAAAAGCAGAACTTAATATTTGGTACAGAAACCTTTGTTTGCAATTACAGAGATCATAAGTTTCCTATAGTTCTTGACCAGGTTTGCACACACTGCAGCAGGGATTTTGTCCCACTCCTCCATACAGACCTTCTCCAGATCCTTCAGGTTTCTGGGCTGTCGCTGGGTAATACAGACTTTCAGCTCCCTCCAAAGATTGGGTTCAGGTCTGGAGACTGGCTAGGCCACTCCAGGACCTTAAGATGCATCTTACGGAGCCACTTAGTTGCCCTGGCTGTGTTTCAGGTCGTTGTCATGCTGGAAGACCCAGCCACAACCCATCTCCAATGCTGTTACTGAGGGAAGGAGGTTGTTGGCCAAGACCTCGCGATACATGGCCCCATCCATCCTCCACTCAATGCGGTGCTGTCATCCTGTCCCCTTTGCAGAAAAGCATCCCCAAAGAATGCTGTTTCCACCTCCATGCTTCACGGTTAGGATGGTATTCTTGGGGTTGTACTCATCCTTCTTCCTCCAAACACAGCGAGTGGAGTTTAGACCAAAAAGCTTTATTTTCATCTCAGACCACATGACCTTCTCCCATTCCTCCTCTGGATCATCCAGATGGTCATTGACAAACTTCAGACGTGCCTGGACATGCGATGGCTTGAGCACAGCGACGGTGTAATCTGTAACTAATGGTTTTCTTTGAGACTGTGGTCCTAGCTCTCTTCAGGTCATTGACCAGGTCCTGCCGTGTAGTTCTGGGCTGCTCCCTCACCTTCCTCATGATCATTGATGCCCCACAAGGTGAGATCTTGCATGGAGCCCCAGACTGAGGGTGATTGACCGTCATGTTGAACTTCTTCCATTTTCTAATAATTGCGCCAACAGTTGTTGCCTTCTCACCAAGCTGCTTGCCTGCTTGCCTGTTGTCCTATAGCATAGCCCATCCCAGCCTTGTGCAGGTTTACATTTTATCCTTGATGTTCGTACACAGCTCTCTGGTCTTGGCCATTATGGAGTGTGTGGATAGGTGTCTTTTATACAGGTAACAAGTTCAAACAGGTGCAGTTAATACAGTTGATTAGTGGAGAACTGAAGGGCTTCTTAAAGACAACCTAACAGGTCTGTGAGAGACGGAATTCTTACTGGTTGGTAGGTGATCAAATACTTATGTCCTGCAATAAAATGCAAATTAATTACTCAAAAATCATACAATGTGATTTTCTGGATTTTTGTTTTAGATTTCGTCTCTCACAGCTGAAGTGTACCTATGATAACAATTACAGACCTCTACATGCTTTGTAAGTAGGAAAACCTGCAAAATCGGCAGTTTATCAAATACTTGTTCTCCCCACTGTACCTGGTAAAATATTGCTCTTTGCATACTGTTCTTAGCATACTCGCCTGGTAATATATATATATATATATATATATAGTGATTGAGCAGCCTACACCAACTGTTGGTTTTCCCTCTGTGGAAAACCACACCCTCTCTCTCATCACAAGCAAGCAGTGAGAATTATTGCCTTTGGCCAAGAGTGTTAACCTCAGATCATATAAATCTTTGGATGAATGGGATGAGCATTAAGTAGGCAGTCCGGTTCAAAAGGCCCATCCAGATTCCGGCATTACCGTGTCAGACACCACCCAGGCATGTATGCTGAGAAATGCAGCAAAAAAAGCATTAGCTCATTCAGGCAAATCAAACCAGTAGCCTTCTCATGTTATGTAAGTGCAGTCTTTTGGTTGAAAGAAACACATTTGTGTTAGGTACAGTATGTTCATTGTTTCTGTCTTCTGTGGTAAACTAGTGAGTCACATGTCCTCTGTGGTTGATTACCTTTTGTTTTTACATGGTCTATTTTACTGTTGCCGTTGACAGCAGTGAGGCAGAACTGACAAACGTGGAGTGGAATCAGGACCTGTTTACCGGGTGTGTGTGCAAGTGTGTGTGTGTGTGTATTTCCTTTCTCCTAGAACAGGATTGGGCATGTTCAAATATCTCAGCTTGGTTAGAATGGTTCACCTGTTGTCGACATGGTGAAGCTTTTCCATGGTTAGTTTTTACCCAAAGCATTCAAACTGTTTTATTATATTATACACTATTTAATTCAGAACATATTGTGTTTTCAGTTCTACTACCAGTGTTATCTGTCCCCCAGGCAGTAGAATGTGGATTTAGAGTTGGTTCATGGAGACAGCAGTGAGTGTTATATGGCGCCCCCATGTGGCACAATAAACCAACATCATTTTTGGAAAAGTAAAGAATAATAGTGAAGAAGTTTGTTGTTCATTACACACTTGCTATTTAACAACTAAAGCAACTTATCTTAACTATTCAGGATGAAATTGTTCCATTTAAGGAAAGATTTGTTGATCAGTTGATAATAAAGTTACAGAAAACTCATCATTTAGGTCGAATACATCTGTAAAAAATTTATTTAAACTTAAATTAAATAAACACATGAGACTTAAATTAAACAAAAAACAAATTCATTGACAGAAAAATTGCTATTGTCCTTTTGAAGGGGATTGTTTCATCAGTCCACTTCAGTAATGTATTATGGAAGAAGAAGGAAGAAGAAAACTGTCCAGCAGAGGGAACACAGACAGGATCATTGGATTCCATTGCTTCTATGTTCCATTCTCCAGGCAACTGTTGGACGTAATCAAGCCTCCAGGATCCAGCTCGTACGATAGCTGCTACCTGGAAAATGGCCAACACTTTTGCCTTTAATCCATCTCTGCCATTGGCTCCTTCCCTGAGGGTTCCACTCACAGGAACCAATCAAATGCCGTCCCATGTGTCACACCTCACGTCTCAGTCTAAGTGAGAGTTGCACCTGTTGGGCTGGTGTGTGAGTTGCTGTGGGGTTTTCTGCAGGGCTGCCCTGGCTGTGTGAGGACGCAAGATGGCTGTCCTCTCTGGCGGTGGGCACGAAATGAGGGGTTGATGCTTATGAACAGACTGCCCAGAATCTTGGCCTCCCGGCAGGCTAGGCCCTCTGACAAGGGGTCTAGAGGCTGGCCTGTGGGGCCTGTGGAGCAAAGCTGATTGCAGCAGAGGGGCTTTAAGCCTCACAGCCTCCTGGATCTCCTGGATTCCAAAACCTGGCTCTCCTATGGTTGATCCAGGCTCAGTGGGGTCTTTAGCAGGCCTTACAACAGCCTTAGCCCCAGGCCCAGTCCCAGCCAACCTACAAACAGCCTTCAGTCTGCGAACTCGAAGATCAGATAGTCTCTGGCCCGATGTGGCGCTTTGGGGGGGAGAGGGGGACAGGGTGGAATCAGGGGACAGAGAAGGATTGGCCACTTCAGGGGACGGGACGTCTGTCTTAAACACACCTGGGAATGAAACATTCATTATTAGAAAACTATTTATGTGTTCAAATCCCTATCATTTGGTTTCCAGGTTTTGTATTTTCTACACTTCATATAGGAGCTTTGACATGTTAGTCTTAAACCAGAGATGGGGGAGACTTGCCTGGAGAGGGGGACTGGACGGATGACTCTGGTGAGCAGGTATTTAACCAGTGACACGATTCGTCACTATCTTTCTCCACCGCTTCTTCCTCGCCACTGGAAATGCTGAGACTCCCTTCATTCCCATCATCGTCCTCTTCATCGCTATGAAGGATGGTCAGTACCTGAGGTCCCTCTCTCTCCAGTGCTAATAGACGCCTGGAACACAAAGCAAAACAAAAACAAGTTCAGACAGTGAATGAATGTGTGGGTGGCTGTCTGAAACACTAGGGGGTCAGGTACTTGTGATGCTGTTCCTTCCAGGCCCTGAGCTCAGCAAACACTTCACTGCGGTGGCATCCATCCTGTTCCTCAAGGTCATGGGTGTGTTCGGGGGCGTGGAGAGGGTCACTGGGAGTGGACACAGGGGAGGGGGATGCAGACTGTAGGAGGAGAGGGAGAGAGAATAATGTTGTTGTGGGTGGGGGGCAGAGAGAGGGAGTCGGACAGCAAAATACTATGGGAATGTAGGGACAGGAGGGTGAGAGAGGAACATGAGACAGGAGGGTGAGAGAGGAACATGGGACAGGAGGGTGAGATAGGACAGGAGGGTGAGAGAGGAACATGGAACAGGATGGTGAGAGAGGAACATGGGACAGGAGGGTGAGAGAGGAACATGGGACAGGAGGGTGAGAGGACAGGAGGGTGAGAGAGGAACAGGGGACAGGAGGGTGAGAGGACAGACTGTAAAGGAGACTGACAGCCGAACAGGAAGAAGAAGACAGCAGTTCTGAGAGATCCACCTGTCATGTAACCTGGACTACAGAGATCCACCCTGTCACCTGGACTACAGAGATCCACCTGTCCTGTTACCTGGACTAAAGAGATCCACCTGTCCTGTTACCTGGACTACGGAGATCCACCCTGTCACCTGGACTACAGAGATCCACCTGTCATGTCACCTGGACTACAGCTGCATCCCTTCATCATCCCCCCTCCTCTGATCATCATCTCCTGGTCATCAACACATCAGATTGACAGGGAGACGTCACCTGGCTGATCTCAACACAACTACTCTGTGTTGTGATCTCAACACAACTACTCTGTGGTACTAAACCTAACACCGCAACACTGTGTTGAATCTCTGCTGATGTTAATGTGGCAGAAATGAGAAAGGATTCATATAGTGCAATGTATCTGTGTCATCCTATTGAGAGGCACCATACCCTCATCTTTTGTCGCCTGGCTCTGAGGGCCTGTACTGGGTTCCCACAGAACCAGATCTTCCCTGCACCTGGGGAGATACAAAAACATGTTACTATTGTGGTGGACCACAAATCAGGGTTCTGATTGTCACAACACAGGGAATCAGGGACATTGTTTAGAGTACAGGGTATAGTACAGTGATCTAATACACAAGTCTAGGAATCAGGGACATTGTTTAGTGCACACGGTATAGTACAGTGATCTAATACACAAGTCTAGGAATCAGGGACATTGTTTAGAGTACAGGGTATAGTACAGTGATCTAATACACAAGTCTAGGAATCAGGGACATTGTTTAGAGTACAGGGTATAGTACAGTGATCTAATACACAAGTCTAGGAATCAGGGACATTGTTTAGAGTACAGGGTATAGTACAGTGATCTAATACACAAGTCTAGGAATCAGGGACATTGTTTAGTGCACACGATATAGTACAGTGATCTAATACACAAGTCTAGGAATCCACTTGCGCTTGGCCGTGACTTGGATTTGAACTTGCCTTGTTAACCATTTGGTACTCATACTTTGATTTGCTATGATATTATTATAGTAAAGATAATTATAATCAGCAGTACTAGATGCTCAGAAATGTTAAGTGCACCAGTAGGTTTGTGATGCTCCTGCCACACACCTACATCACATTCGACATCACATTCTACATCATCCCACATCATCCCCACACCTAAATGCTGCTCCACAGCGAAACACTTACACTTCATGTGTGACAGAGTACAGAAAATCTGTCTCTGATCTAAAACAACAAAACAAAAACTGTTACAACATGTCCTCACGGTGGCAGTATTGAGTAATTATACAAATGTTAGTACTTTTGGTAAACAGGCCTAATTTCAGAAACTGTTGAGAACTATAGCCTAGCTAACATAACATGTTTAACAAAGATTAAAAAGTTATTCAAAATTACATTGAAAATTTCACTTTCTGCTATGACCTATAAAACACGTCCCTTGGTTGTAGGTTGTCTTTTCCGGAACATTGTGCTCTATTCTGTACCCAGCGTCACGCTTCTATGCAATGTGCAAATGGCTGAAATGTGCCATTCCGTTTGTGACGGTCAATGTGAAAATGTCTCCATTATTAACACACACGCAGATACTGTAATTCTAACACAACATCATGATGTTAACATCTGTACATGACATGGATTTTAATTGAATGAGCAGGGGACTGTTTAATTAACTTGGAATTGGCAATAGTATATAAGTTTGCATTTTGGTTAATGATGTATCTTGTAAAACTAATTAACTAGCAACCTGCTTTGGATGCCATTTCACATCAAGGTTTGCTAATAGTAGCTAGTCATCACTTAGTATCTTATTTAACAGCCCACTGGTTTTAATTGTGGAATTGCCTCATTTAAAGTTTCTTTAACAGTTCAGTTTCCAGAATCATAGAGAAAACTGAGCATTTCTTTGCATGATGCTTTAGGTCTTTTAGCAACCTTGCAGATTTGTATATCAATTGTTGAACATTAAATAACTTTTGGACCAGTCCCTCACATAAGAATGAGCATATGGAGACTATTTGTGGAGACGGCCTTCTGTTCCAAGGACCACAACAATGTCTCACCGTGTGTCAGAATGCTTGCGTCTGGGTCCACAGACGCTGGATCTCCATCAGCAAAACCTATGCTGGACTCGGGACGGGAGATGGTTCTGGAGCCAGCAGCTGAAGAGGGTCGCAACCCAAAGAGGGGTCTGGAGCCAGCCGCTGAGAGGGGCCTAGCACTGACTGGTCGAATGGATGAACATGAACTTGGGAGGCCACACCTCCTTCTGCCCTCTATGGTCAGAACAGGGAAAAGAACAAATAAAGGACAGTTTAATGCAGATGAGTCCTGGCTGCTGCACCTAGGGTACACACAGACGCGAACGTACAGATGTGTCTGCACATGCACACCAACACACCCTCTGCTGTCTCTGCAGAGCTGCCATCCTTAATGGACTGTTTAAGCCGGGCCCAGTCTTCTCCCATGGAGCCGGTGAAGCTTGGCCCCGCCTCCTTGGCACACAAGTCGTCTAGGTAACGCAGCTGTGGGACCAGGTCCCTCACCGCCGACCGGTAGCAGTACCCCTCCTCCCCCTCCAACTGGGAACAGACGAAGAAGCACAAAGGGATGGAGAGCACCTTAAAAGAAGAAAGCAGGTTTACAGAACCACCAGCCAAGTCCAACGGTGGTGTCTGAGGTGGGGAAACCAGAGGAGAGGAATCTTCTGGCGTGGAAACCTGGTTCTAGAGGTCTGATTGGAATGATTTTGTTTCAGCTCGGCACTTACAGAATACATTCCACTTGATCAAGGGCCTGGTTTTTAGATGAGAGCTTGAATGACATAATCCAGTTCAGCACTGGAAAAGTAGCCCATCCCAGGACCATTCCAAAACAGATGATCAAATATGACATATTTGATCATCTATCACATATATCACATGATATAATCTAGCCATGTTACAGGAAATGTAAGGCATTGGACATGGTTCTGAGGGAGTTGATGAATGAGCTCTAATAAAGACAATAATCTGCACTTTGTACTTTGCTTTGGTTCTTTATCACCACTCAAATAAAAACAATAGAAAAAAGAGGGAGAGACCAGTTAAAGAGGATGGTTAGACCAGTTAAAGAGGAGGGTTAGACCAGTTAAAGAGGAGGGTGAGACCAGTTAAAGAGGAGGGTAAGACCAGTAAAAGAGGAGGGTGAGACCGGTAAAAGAGGAGGGTGAGACCGGTAAAAGAGGAGGGTGAGACCAGTTAAAGAGGAGGGTGAGACCAGTTAAAGAGGAGGGTGAGACCAGTTAAAGAGGAGGGTGAGACCAGTTAAAGAGGAGGGTGAGACCAGTTAAAGCACTACGCTGCTTCTGAAGGATCAAATTAGAGCTGAGTACTCTCACTCTTCATCAACACATAGAAAGAGAGCCTGGAAAAAAGCAAACCCAAGGACCCCTCTGTTAGTGCTTGGATTTGGGCCTAATGTATATTCACATCAGTCTTCCCTCCCTCACTGCCCCAGTTTCCTAATTCCTGCTGCAGGCTGGGTAAAAATAAACACAATCACTCTGTCCCCAAAAACCTACAGAGCACTAGGGCACATAAACATATGGTTACATGCCAAGCTCCTGGGTTCTCCTTAACACACATTAACTGGTAAACACCCAGCTCCTGGGTTCTCCTTAACACACATTAACTGGTAAACACCAAGCTCCTGGGTTCTCCTTAACACACATTAACTGGTAAACACCAAGCTCCTGGGTTCTCCATAACACACAGTAACTGGTAAACACCAAGCTCCTGGGTTCTCCATAACACACAGTAACTGGTAAACACCAAGCTCCTGGGTTCTCCATAACACACAGTAACTGGTAAACACCAAGCTGATAGGTTTGCCTTTACACTCATAACTGTCAGACAGACGTCCTTACATAAGCATAGGATCACATTCTTAAATATCTCCTAAGAAAAGCCCTGCTGGGTCCACAGTCACATACCCTCCGCCTGGACTCAAACACAACACACACACACACACACATTCATACATACAGCGTTATGCACACACCCTGAGTATCTGAAATCAGGATTTAATAATGTATGCAAAATTACACATGATTATGGTAATGTGGAGGGTTGGAATTAAGAGTTTCAGTGCCTGCGTGGTATTAAGGTGTCCAGACTATTTATACTTGGGCAATGATCATATGATTTGGTTTCAGCCGCAACAAGAACCAACTAATCCTTAAAGCCCCCACCACCACAGCCCAACTAGCAATTCATATCAGTGGGGGACTAGGGGGCAAGTGACCAGGACATCAGAAGCATTTCTGGATCAGAGCTTTGATGAGAGCTTTGATGATTAGCCTTAATGCTTGATTCAGTAGTTCAAATGCTCACAAGAGTGGAGGCAAAGGCTAGCACCTGTTAAACACCATACATCATTTACCACAGAAACCACTAGGCCTGTATATAATTATTTTACTGAATATCCTGAGGCATGTCTTAACTTGGTTCAAAGTATGCATATAGAACAACCATAGAATCATTTAGGGAACTGTTTTATGAATACTTTCATGTATTTCTATGGTGAAATTGCTCTCTTTCAAAATGTTTAGGGGGATATATAAATGAAATGCTGTGTTTTCTTTCGGCTTGAGTTTTCGAACGTTTTCGCTTATTCTGGTAGCCATGCCAAGCCTTGGATGAACAAAGAGGTCCGACTGCTGCTGAAGGCATGGTTGCTGCTTTCAGATCTGGAGACACGGAGGCCTACAACACATCCAGGGCCAACCTGAAAAGGGGCATCAAGATGGCCAAACACGCCCACAAACAGAGGATTGAGGAGCATTTCCAAAACAACTCTGACCCTCAACGCATGTGGCAGGGCATTCAAGCCATCACTGACTACCGACCTAAACACCCCACCCCCTCAGCCACTGATGTCTCCCTCACAAACGAGCTGAACACCTTCTACGCCCGCTTCGACAGGGACAACAAAGACCCAGCCACAAAATTGAAGCTCAACCCAGATGCCGTCCCCCTCAGTCTGTCCATTGCGGATGTGTCTTCTGCACTTAGCAGGGTGAATGCACGCAAAGCAGCTGGCCCTGATGGTGTTCCGGGGCGTGTGCTTAGATCATGTGCTGGGCAGCTGGCTGGGGTCTTCATGGACATCTTCAACCTGTCACTGTCCCAAGCGGTTGTCCCCACGTGCTGTCGACTGAGTCAAGCCAAATGACTTCCAACCTGTCGCACTCACCCCCACGATCATAAAGTGCTTCGAAAGATTGGTCTTGGCTCATTTTAAGGCCTGCCTCCCTCCAACTTTGGACCCACACCAGTATGCCTACCGCCCTAATAGGTCTACCGAGGACGCCATCTCCACTACTCTTCACTCTGCCCTGACCCACCTTGACAAAACCAACTCATATGTAAGGATACTGTTAATCGACTTCAGCTCTGTGTTCAACACGGTCTCCCCCTCTAGACCACGACCTTGGGATCAGCCCCTCTCTCTGCAACTGGACTCTCGACTTTCTTACCAACAGACCCCAGTCGGTCAGGTTAGACAACCTCACCTCCTCCACCCTGACCCTGAACTCTGGTGTCCCACAGGGCTGTGTGCTTAGCCCACTCCTGTACTCTCTTTTCACCCATGACTGCATCCCTCTGCACAGCTCCAACACCATCGTCAAGTTTGTGGGCGACACTACGGTGGTTGGCCTGATCAGCGACAACGATGAGTCAGCCTACAGAGAGGAGGTCAAGCACCTTGTGGCTTGGTACACAGACAACAACCTGGCCCTCAACACCAAGAAGACCAAAGAACTGATTGTGGATTACAGGAAGTCTAAAGGCTGCATCCATGCCCCAGTCCTCATTGATGGGACCTCGGTGCAACGTGTGGCCGGCTTCAAATTCCTGGGTGTCCACATCTCCGAGGACCTCTCCTGGTCCTTCAACACCTCAAGCCTGGTAAAAAAGGTGCAGCAGCGTCTGTACTTTTTAAGGTAGTTAAAGAAGGCCCGCCTATCTACAAACATCCTGGTAAACTTTTACCGCTGCACAGTCGAGAGCATCGTGACTAACTCTGCCACAGTTTGGTACAACGGGTGCTCTGCGGCCGACCGCAAGTCCCTGCAGCGGGTGGTGAAAACCGCCCAGCGCATCATTGGTATCCAGCTCCCCGCCATCAAAGAACTCCAGCACAAGCGCTGTCTGCGGAGAGCTCGTGGCATCATCAGGGATCCCTCACACCCGAGGTACAAACTGTTCGCCCCCCTGCCATCTGGCAAGCGGTACCGGTCTCTTCATTCTCGCACAAGCCGGCTTAGGAACAGTTTCTTCCCCGCAACTGTTAGCCTACTGAACTCTGTGTCTTGACAATAGGCTTCCTCCTGCTCTGCACATACTACCTTATCATTATTGCCATTTGCACAATGTGTACTGTCTGTACTTCTTTGCATATTTACACCTGGACACTTCATCTTACCCTTGCACTAATGCATTCCGTTTGTACTGCCAACTGCACATCTGCACTTTGTACATTGCACAACTGCACATTACTTAATCATGCCATTTGCACATCTATACACTGTACATGCTTATTGCACATTACGTAACCATGCCATTTGCACACGGTGCTACATTTATAGGCCCATACACTGGAACACTTGTATATTGACACACTGCCCTTCACAACATTTCTGCACAACGTTTTGCACTCCTCTTTTTTGCACTTCTGGTTGGATGCTAACTGCATTTCGTTGTTCTGTACCCGTACTGTTCAATGACAATAAAGTTCAATCTAATCTTATCTAAAAAATTTAAAATGCGTGTTTACAAACACAGCACTGTGTTTGCTGCTATTAAATTTGAGATAAATGTTCCGATCTGTTCCTTCTGTCTTGTTGCTTTTATAGACTACACAGCAGCAAATGTACCTGTGTCAGGAAAAAAGTTTGCATCTGAGATGATTACACATGCATTAAGCAACATGCTCTGACTTCACATCACACAACTGACTCGACTCTTCCTGGTCCCCCTGGTATAAACTCAATCTTTGAAGGATGTGCGGGTACCTGTGCGATATGGTGGTGAGGGTTCGTGGCTGAGAGAGTAGATGTTACCTGGTCTGCATTGGGGTGGGCCCGCATACAGATGGGATTCCCCTCCAGAGTGAGTGTGTGAAGCTGAGAACAGAGGCCCAGGTACTGCACCTGCACCAGGTCATCCACGTCATTTCCCTCCAGGTCCAACAGCTGTAGGTTCTCCAGCATGCTCACCTGACTCAGGTCTGACACGTTGTTGTAGGCCACATAAAGCTCCTAGCACAAGGAGGTTACATTGCCACCAGTTTATTGAAACAACATTGTTATTTGCGCCAGGTGAAATGCGTAAAACCTTAAGCTTTGAATTGTTTACAGGTAGACAAGGTGGCTAGAAGAGAGGGGAAATAACAGGTAGTGTATCCTGTAGTTCAGTGCAAAATGTTTCCATTAGAAACTCCACCTTGAGAGAGGTGAAGCAGGGGATTCCGTCCAGGTCGATCAGGCTGCAGCGAGACATCCACAAAACCTGCAGGTGGGACAGCGTGGTACCAAGGTCCCTGAACAGACATGACACAGGGGAAGGCTGGGAATTATTCCAACAGAACATAAGATGGGAAAATGCTTTGTTGGTACAGGTAGAATTTATTCTCACAACCCAAAATATAATATACACGCAGTGTCTTGCAAATGTATTCATAATGTCTGATTCTAATTTTACTGGATTACAAATAGTACATGGAACTGTAATTCTGTTTGATATTTTTTTAAATACAATACAACTCCAAATAAATGATTGTACGGTATTGGTTTTATTTAGGAAAGGACAAAAAATGAAATATGCATGCATAAGTATTCAATCTCTGTGCTGTGGAGGCACCCAATGGACCCAGATTAAAGACATTGCCCTAACAATGGCTCAGATGACCTGAAGTTGCTGTAAAGTATGCTGAATAAAAAACCCATGTTGAAGAAGCATTGGTCAGGATATGAATCTGAATGAAAATGAAGCATTTAAATCAACAGTAAATAAGTATAAGTTGATTAGGAAAGGGGTTCAAAATAAGTGTATCTTATACCTCTGCAGTGACACAGCTGAGATTGCAATCACAATTAATAGGACGATCCTACAACCTGAACTCCTAACTCCTCTTACTGGGAACAATAAAGATCGGTGACCGTTTTTGCTGGTCCAACAGTGAAGGTCGGCAATGCCCATAGCATTCATGTGTGCTCCACGCCACAGACTACCTTTGTCTTATCAAGTCTCAGATGCACAACACTCCACGCCCCCTGAGGAAGTGTAAGTTGTGATTACTATACATGATTCACTCTGCTCATTGACGCACCCTATTCCCTCCATGGGGCAATGTCAGGGGATAACTCAAGCCTACGACAAACGAAAGGTGTCCCTGAGTTAAGCAGGACAAGCTTAAGTTGTGATAAGACTGAAGTCCAAGGGCACCAGTTGATTGAACGCTCCTCTCTAGCCCCCAGGCTGTAAACTGACCGGGCTGACCCAGGGGGCATCTCCTGGGGTAAAGCAGCAGGCGTCATCCTTCTTTTCACTTAAAACGAATCTTAAAACGACTCTTCAAAGGACTTCATTGCAGAGCCTGGGTTTTTGGGGAAATCGGCAGGTCTAATACTGCACCTATTAAATAAATCATAGCACACACTTCTCCCAAGACTTCTACTAAGGTCCAGTGACATTTAGAACCCTGCTATCTTCTGCTCCATCTGGTAGACCTGCAGCAGGGTAACTGGGGGAACACCTTTTCTCAAGATACAGTGGGGCAAAAAAGTATTTAGTCAGCCACCAATTGTGCTAGTTCTCCCACTGTAAAAGATGAGAGGCTTGTAATGTTCATCATATGTAAACTTCAACTATGACAGACAAAAGGAGAAAAAAACATTGTAGGATTTTTTATGAATTTATTTGCAAATTATGGTGTAAAATAAGTATTTGGTCAATAACAAAAGTTTATCTCAATACTTTGTTGTATACCCTTTGTTGGAAATGACAGAGGTCAAACGTTTTCTGTAAGTCTTCACAAGGTTGTCTCACACTGTTGCTGGTATTTTGGCCCATTCCTCCATGCAGATCTCCTCTAGAGCAGTGATGTTTCGGGCTGTTGCTGGGCAACACAGACTTTCAACTCCCTCCAAAGATTTTCCAAGGGGTTGAGATCTGGAGACTGGCTTGGCCACTCCCGGACCCTGAAATGCTTCTTACGAAGCCACACCTTCGTTGCCCGGGCAGTGTGTTTGGGATCATTGTCATGCTGAAAGACCCAGCCACGTTTCATCTTCAATGCCCTAGCTGATGGAAGGAGGTTTTCACTCAAAATCTCACGATACATGGCCCCATTCATTCTGTCCTTTACAAGGATCAGTCGTCCTGGTCCCTTTGCAGAAAAACAGCCCCAAAGCATGACGTTTACACCCCCATGCTTCACAGTAGGTATGGTGTTCTTTGGATGTAACTCTGCATTCTTTGTCCTCCAAACACAACGAGTTGAGTTTTTACCAAAAAGTTCTATTTTGGTTTCATCTGACCATATGACATTCTCCCAATCTTCTTCTGGTTCATCCAAAAGCTCTCTAGCGAACTTCAGACAGGCCTGGATATGTACTGTCTTCAGCAGGGGGACACGTCTGGCACCGCAAGATTTGAGTCCCTGGCAGCGTAGTGTGTTACTGATGGTAGGCTTTGTTACTTTGGTCCCAGCTCTCTGCAGGTCATTCACTAGGTCCCCCCGTGTGGTTCTGGGATTTTTGCTCACCGTTCTTGTGATCATTTTGACCCCACAGGGTGAGATCTTGCGTGGAGCCCCAGATCGAGGGAGATTATCAGTGGTTTTGTATGTCTTCCATTTCCTAATAATTGCTCCCACAGTTGATTTCTTCACACCAAGCTGCTTACCTATTGCAGATTCAGTCTTCCCAGCCTGGTGCAGTTCTACAATTTTGTTTATGGTGTCCTTTGACAGCTCTTTGGTCTGGTCCATAGTGAAGAAGGCCCCTTGGCAATCCACCCACATTGCCAAGCATTAACCAAAGGGGCACCATCCACCCTGAATGAGGGCCGAGTATTGCTGGCAGAGTTCACTCAAGGTTGGAGAGACAACTGCAATTCAGTGACTCCCCCCCTAATGGCATTGGAGATTCCTCCCAGTGGAGATGAGAGTCCATCATTCATACCCATGGTCCAGGCTATACATAATTTTAGACCATGCCGAAGAGATGAGTCTTTAGTAGACACTTGTAAGTATGCACCAAGACTGCATTTCTAACCTTAACTGGCAAATTGTTCAACAGTAGTGGAACTCTATGAGAGAAAGCCATGCCTCAAGCTGTTTGTTTCGAAATTCTAGGTAGAATTATTAGACCTGAATCTTGCAATCTTAGGTTAGGGTAAGTATGGCTGTCTTATGTCAGGGAGATAAGTATGAGCAAGACCATGTACTGCTTTATGGGTTAACAATAAAGCCTTAAAATCCATAAGCCCTAGCTTCCAAAGTATCTAATTTCAGGGGCTTCTCCATGTTACATCGAGACATACAACTGTGTGTCATAATCGTAACAGTGAAAATTGACATTGCTGTTTTGGATGACATAACCCAGAGGGAGCATATATAGTGGAAGGAATAATGGTCCCAAAACCAAGCCTTGAGGAACACCAAAACATAACTTTGATTTGTCAGTTGATAGATCATCCACAAATACAAACTGATATCTTTCAGATAAATAAGATTTAAACCAGGCTAGAACGTGTCCGTGTTGCCCAATATGAGTTTCCAATCTCTTCAATAGAAGGGAGTGATCAATAGTGTCAAAGGCAGCACTAAGATCAAGAAGCAACAGGACGGATGCAGAACCTTTGTCTGAGGCCATTAGAAGGTCATTCATTACCTTCCCAAGTGCAGTCTCAGTGCTACGATGGGGTCTGAAACTGAACTGGAGCATTTCAGTAATGTTTTTTTCCTCAGGAAGTAGTTATTTGTCTCAGGAAGTAGTAATATTTTTGAGAGGAATGGGATGTTCGATGTTGGCCTATAATTGTTAAATATATCTGGATAATCTGGATGCATTCCAAAGAGCCTTTATTTCTGCTATTTCTAGTAATTTTGTTACGCATCTGGAGAATAGGGACCAATGAATTAAGTTCAATATTAATATCATCTTAAGTGGTTTTGTTGGAATCCGGTCTAGTCAACAAGTTGTGGGTTTAAAACTCATAACTAATTTAGTGAATGTGTCGAGCAATACAGAATCAAAAGATTCAAGTGTCCCCATTGATACCAGGTCAGGCCAGTTCTGTGCATTCTCAGGACAAAAGAGGTTCAGGACTATACTTATTTAATGAGGAGCCAGTTGTTTTCCAATAGTGATCTTTTTCATATAAAATTTAATGTATTTATTACTGCTGCAGTGAAGACCCAATTCACTTGTTGGGCATTGCTTTTTTGTTACATTTCCCACTGTATCAAAGAGACATTTTGGATTGTGTTTGTTCACTGCCATCAGGTTGGAGAAATAAGTCAATCGAGCAGATGCTTTTTAGTATTGTATTGTACTGTATATCCAGGCTAGTCCAATACATCCAACTTGGTGGAGCCACTTTCACTCTAGTATTGTCTGTGGACCAGGGAGCCAGTTTCATGTCGCATATTTGTTCTGTTTTTACTGGTGCCACCACATCCCAAGGATTTTGCCGTTTGCTTTCATGAGTAAAACTGAATGATAACCAGTGATGTGTTTAAGAGTACATTTATATTTAGTGTCGTAAAAACATGCATCCCACCCCCCTTTTTGGGATAACTGGGGGACAGGATCATCAGTGTATCCAGGAGGAGAGTTCTCATTTAGGGCAGTAAATTCATCAGGCGCTCAGCCAGTTTTCACACAGGCCAATAACATCCAGTTTGTGATGAGTGATTCATTCATTTACTGCAATTGCCTTTGAAGCTAGGGATTCTTTCTAGCTCATTTACACGCCGATGCATGTTCTGCTTCGTAACCTCTGACTGTTTCATCCCAACATTGTCGCTGCAAAGTGAATATAATATCTCTGTACTCTGTGTAATTCAGTGGCTCTGCCACCTGGTAAACAGTGCACAGTTGCAGGGATGATTCTTTAGTCCAATACTGCAGGTAATGGAATCGCTGATGACCAGAGGTTGCAGTTTTTCCGGGCCTCCATTAGAACAAGCCTGCCAATAATTCCCCCCCGAAGACGGCTTGGGCCTTGACTCCGACCCAGTCGGGAAATGCTGCTGAAAATCTCTAACAGTGACCCAGGATTAACCGGTTGGCGGCATTTCTTCCCAGTCACCAAGATAACGTTCTTGCCCGCGGGGCAGGACACTAGAATAATGGGAGAGCCTCCGTGGATCCAAAAGGATATCCGAGCTATAGGCTTCCTATCCTCAACAGCTCCCTCATGTAGCTTATATAAATGCTATTATTATGTTTCTGCAGAATGAACGAGTCATGAATTCCACCTGCCAACTTTCACATTCAGCAGCACATTAACTGCATATTACCTTCAAATCAAGTAGCAGGTTGTTTCTGTTTAAATGCTAGTCTTGGTGTGGTGCATTTATGTTGATCTGGGTGCTGTCAATGTCTCTGATTGTTTTAGAAAACCATTAATGGCAAGGAAACAAATAAACTCTTCTTGACTCAAACCAATTGGGTGAGAAGATTTATGAAACATTGAGGTTTGCAGGCCTTTATTTGCTGGTTCATCTCATCCTGAGTGAGATGCCAGACTGATGACAGCCTAAAAAGTGTTTAAAGTTTTCTTAGTCTGTAAAAATAAACCAATAACAGCAGGTAAAACTCAACAAAATGCTAATAACAAGATTCTTATCATTACAAACTCACTGCCTGTTCAGATACGCTGCAAGAAAGGTACAACTGAAAAACACTGAAATCAATAAATTTTATAAGTATTATTATGACAAATGTATTCACACATTTAAAGGTATTTGCCACATGAACTAATATAAGTTTCAGTAGCAGTTCCCTTCTTACACCGCTTACATATGGTCAATGCTGTACGGAAATTTATAAAGATTCATATTGAAAAAATCCCTCACTTTGCATAGAAATGATCTCACGCATGGTTTACACACAGCTTTGTGCATACAAACCTTTGATAAAAGGTTTGCCAAAAAGCTAGTAGTTCATTGACAGTCTGTATCTGAACCAACCACACCTCTTCCATACACTTAATTCCCGCCAGGCCTCTATCAAGTTGAGGGGGTAATGGAGGTTGTCATGTCAGACTGTACAGGAGCACAGCCCAGCAATCAAGTGTAACTGGTGACGCTAACAGAATAAACTGGGAGGAACAAATAATATCTAAACTAAAAGACAAAGGACGTGGTGTAAAATTTAGCTTTTAATTATTATTGGGACATGCCTGACAGCAAGTAGCGTTAATTTTAACTGCTTTCAGAGACACTGCCAGACAAGGGTACACCCCAAATGAACAGCAAAGATTATGCTGAAAAAAAGTCTGGTACAAATCTTTGGGAAAGAAAATGTGTTATTGCCTGTAAAACGTGAGACATACAATGAAATGAAGACCTAGCCTAAATGGGACCCATGCTGTCTAAAAACACTGAACAACCAGGTTGACAAAATGTAGCTGGAAGCACCAGTCAAGGCTGTTCTAGGCTCTGTAATGTTTCATGGATACAGAGTCAAAGTTGACTCACCTATCCAGATTCTGTGTTGGTTCAGCCAGTGTCTGAATAGCCAGCAAATCAAAAATTCAGCAAATGTATTTTAGAATAGCCAATATTCAGACTCACCCTAATGATGTAGCAGAAGCTATGAAGTGCAGTTTATACTCAGTAATCCACAAATGTGTGTTAAAGCAGCTCTGCATGTGCGTGAAAATTATTTGATATTATAAAGGGACTGATATGATTGATATGAGGGAGTGATCATACAGTTCAAAATGATATGTTGCATAAGTATTAGAAATGTGTTTCCTTAAGTTTTCTGTATTAAATATAAGGTTTTCGCTAAAAGTCTGACAACATTTCCTGTAAAACAATACGCATTCAAGTAAAGAAAATCTGAAAGACGAAAATGCATCTGGCAACCAGGTCCACTGTGCTACTCCCCATCAACCTAGTGTTATAGCTCATTCTGGCCTGCCTTAGTGGAAATAAAGCCACTACACCTGTACTGTGTGATGTTCCCATCCAATTTTCTTGCAGCAGGACCAAGTCTATCTTCAAAGCCCAGCTCTTACCCACATCCCAGGCCTCCAAAGCCTCCCGCTACAGGGCATTTCCTCATGCAGAAAGCCGGGGTGAAGCGTGACAGGGATCCCCTTGGGGAGACACTCTGTTTCCAGTCACAGCTCTCTTTGTGAGAGGATAGGAAACTCTGTGGGTACCTTGCTTTTCCCTCCATCATTGACACTGAGCATATGTTATGTCATGCTAGTAGAAGTATTGTACTACCCAGAAGGCGGAAATGCTGGTTCCAAAGAAAAGTAACAACACACACTGAAACCATAGAAGGAGGTAGATCGAAACAGTGAAGTGGGACTTTCCACTTACCTCACTGACGTTATTATACTGTTGTTCATTTTCAGCTGTATGAGCTTGGGCAAGTAGGCACCTGCAAGATGATGGGATAAAGGAGAAGTGATGTTCCTCACACGTCATAAGGTCGATGACTTCTTTGATTGCGTCTTAAACAACTGTCTGGCTCCCTGCCAGCCACTCCTCAACAGACCTTTAAACACCATTAATTAGCAGAGCTATACCAAGAGACACAGAATGTGCAGCTATAGCTACTACCCAAGTATGATTCACCTCTGTGCAGACAAATCTCCATCATGTCCGCACATGTTGTGGAAATAAGGTTTTCTTAAGGACTTACGTTAAGCATGATGGTGCTGTTATTTTTTTGGGTGGTGCTCAGCGAGAGATCCATGGTACAGCACAAAAATGAGTGTGTATTTGGCGTGTTCTCTTTCTGACAGTAAACCTTAGCCGGCCTGTCTGACTATCTTTATTGATATTTATATTAGACATTACAAGATATGATGTCATCATATGTGATTATATCAACTCAATATATTTTCACGAATACATGTGATTTAACACATACGCCTACTATTTCCTCCTGAGACCCAGGGGGTCTGAAGATGCACTGTGGAAAGACAACAAGCTGGTGGAGGGAGTGTTCTGCTGGGAAACCCAGGGTCCGGGCATTCATGTGGACGTCAAATTGACACGTGCCACCTACCTAAACATTGTTGCAGACCAGGTACACCCCTTCATGGTAATGATATTCCCTGATGGCAGTGGTCATGTTCACCTGGATAATGCATCCTGCCACACTGCACAAATTGTTCAGGAATGGTTTGAGTTTTTCCCTGGCCTCCAAATTCCCCAGATCTCAATCTGATTGATCATCTGTGGGATATGCTGGCTCCACCTCGCAACTTTCAGGACTTAAAGAATCCTAATGTCCTGGTGCCAGATACCACAGGACACCTTCAGGGGTCTTGTAGAGTCCATGCCCTTTACAGGTGGACGCTGTTTGGCGGCACGCAGAGGACCAACAGCATATTAGGCTGTTATATGAAAACAGTAAGCCCCCATTATACTCTGTTTAAAGTAATTAGTCACTTTCACCCATCAATATGGCTGCAGCGTCTGTGGAACATTTGTCACAGTATCAACATGGTACAATACACTAATAAAAGCAAATACTGCATTCCACTCTGTTTTGCATGAATACATAATGGTCCGGCAGCAGACATAACAATTGGTATATGCCGCTTGGTCAGTGGTTGCCTCTCACCAAAGTTGCCCAAAGTGTTTTCTTGAGTGTCCACACATATTTCCAGGGAGGTGACAAGGCTGAGGTCTTCTATTCCAGAAAGGGCTTTCTGTGGGACGAGAGATAAATACTTTATGAAATAACCTTTTTATTTGATTTGATGATGTTTTCGCTCAGCCTAGATAAGGTCTCTATAGCAGGATTGGGAAGTTTGATGGGGTTTGGGCCACAAAATGCAGAATTCATTGTAAGCAGCCACAGTGGATTGCAGGTTTGCATTACCACATCATCCATGCCAAAATATGGTTTTCCAATTGTGCAGCTAATGCAATTCTACTCCGATTTAAAGAACACTTGCAGCCATTTCACACATTTTGCCAAAGGAACGGGGGAATTACTGCTTTCCTGCCATTCTACTTATTATGCAAAGGGGAGTAAAAAGCGTTGTTTCCCGTTTTTAATATGATATCAGACTGAGGCTGGGACTGTCATGCTGGGACTGTCATCTTTCCTCAGAAAGGACCAGTGTTCTATTCATCAACTTAATGAAGCTTTAATAAAAATCACCCATATATCCAATCAAGGTCATGGAAAACGGCAACTGCTGTAAAAAGTGTTACATGAGAGTCATGGCTCATTCATTGGTTCTTTAGAGCATAATTTCCATGCATAGGACAGTTAAGAGTGTTAATATGTCATAAGGGTGAGGAAACCAGAATTGACTATAATTAAGCAATTCAACCTATTCACTTTCCTACAGATTTGATGCAAACAACAACTACAATATTGTTAAGGATCCAGTCTGGGACAATTAATATATCATTTTTTAACCACCTATTGTGGTCAAGGATGGGGACCCTGTTTGTCTCTATAGCCTCACCTACAATTAGTGGCCAAAAATTGCAAACAATTAATTTAGTGAGGTCAAGAAGCAGGCCCTATAAGTATCTTCAAGGGCCACATCTGTCCTAACACCAATAAAAGACTCACCAGCTTTTCTGGAGACAAGTAGAGCTCCACCAGCGTGCCAGATTCCACAAAAACTGTAGGATTTGGGTTCACCTGATCAGATCCACTCAGGTCAGTTACCTGTACCCTCACTGTCCCTTGTTGCGATATAGGCACTAAGTCCTGGAAACAACTCATCACTCCCGAACCCTGGAAGCGGAGAGATAAAGGTAAATCATTTCAGTGGCAATATTTCAGTGGCAAATAACTGGTAGCGCATGTGAAAGTTTAGGTGAAACAGACAACAATAGTGTTATAACAATGGAAAACATATCAGAATACTGTACACAGCAGTTGGATTTAACATATCAAAGCAAATATATGTCACTACAACGTAATTTACAACGTTATTAACTTATTAAACATATCTGTTTTTTGTATTTATCTGTCTTGTCAGATAAATACTGTAGCTCTATTTAGATACTGTCTATTTGTTTGTTATACTAGCTAGGACAGCAAAACAACTTTTATTAAGTGTAAATTACTTATCTGGAGTAATTGACAACATGGTAGTTCCTGATAGGTATAGTATTAGCTACAGTTGTAGGCAAGTTAACATATTAATCTCACAGCAATTGTACAATTTGTTGACGTCGTGGGCACATAAAACATTAATGTAGAAGTCCAATTATAATCAAATAACTGGTCGTTTTAATTATACCCAATGTAGTATTTACTCTTACCTTAGTCAGCTAGCTGAACTATTTATCTAGTTATTTAAAATCCGCTCATTCTTCAGAGAGCGATCGCGAAGACACGCACAAGTTGCTTGACAACCCCACATAACTTCCTGGATACAGCAATAAAGGGGCTTTGGCTGTTGGGATATGTAGTCTAACGTTCTTTTTATTTTCATATTTATTGCAACCATTGCAACACACCAATGATACATATTATCACTATGTATGTTTATTCATTATTTTACAAATACAAAACAAAAGCTCCAGTTTTAACTACCCAACAAGAGGTTAAGGTTTTGTAGATATATTGTATATGCCATACCAATATACCATGTATATAAATATATATATATTTATATATATATTTATATATATATACACACACAAAACGTTATATGCACTAATCACGTAACAATAAGGGTATTTCTAAGCCGACAGTGTCCTCTGATTTTAGATTTAGCAATTTTATAAAAACCGCCCAATGTTATCGATGGTCGAAAACGGCAACTGAACTGTGATCGCCGGGGCGGTGCAGTGCTGGGCGTGGGCTCTAACAGTCTTCATCCTCTCTCTTTTCGAAATATACTGTTCGCGGTGAGCTCACCTCGCGTAGACTACGAAACTGAACGAATGTTGTGAGAAATTTCAGTGGAAAGTAATAGTTTCGGGAATAATTACCCATTTATTTTTTTCGAAAACTAGTGAGATAGTTAACAAAACAGAAACACAATTTGGATGTATATTGCTTGGAACATTCAGAACATACTGAATTGAATCATTGATTACAGCGGACCACGTCGCGGATAGAGCTCAGCTTGTAAGTATTTTGTGCAGAAATGTAGGCTATTTGTAGTGTTGCTCAACGTTGTTTTTGCGGTCTACAGCAAAACGGGTTCGCATAGTCACGGCTGCGATACACCTTTTTAATGTTATGTTTTCACGAGTTTATTCACGCTGGCATCTGAATCTCGTTGGCAAACACCATTGGGAGGTGTAGCATAACGTTTCACCAAACTGCTAATCACGTGATCATTGAATCAAAACATTAGTAGAGCATCAGTGTCTGTTAAGACATCATGTCTAATATAGGCATAACTAGCTGTTTAGTTTGGGTAGTAAATCTCCGGTCGGGCCAGGCACTGAGCCAGGGGAAACACCTGCTGTGGATATTAAAGCTAAAGTAAACAAAGGATCGTACACTAGAAAATGAAACTGTCATTGTCAAGGAGATGAAGAGCTAAAACAGTTGCAATTCTATATGTTGTGGTCACCAGTAAGCGCCCTACAGCCACTCGGATCTTGTAGACGGGTGACGCCCCGTCAGTGAATTGTAGCACACTGCGGAAGTTGCATTCCATTACTAGGCGTTTGGCTTTAAACGCGATTGTATTTCGACGTACTTGGTCATGGACCAAAAAAAAAATGTATGGTACAGATAGTGTCGCCTCATCAATACGACTACAGTTTAAGGCACGTTGTCTATGTCGGCTAGCTGACATTCTAAAATTAGGGTTGAAATAACATATAGAAATATATTTTGCGTGACCTGAAGTTAGCTATGAAGAGAAAGTGATGAGAGGACCCGTATTGCAGGCTGCCTAAATATAGTCCACAAACCGCAAAATATAAACATGATTGAACAGTATTGCTATAGTTACGGGGGGGGGGGTACGCCAAAGTGTAGCGAGTGTACCACTCCTCTGAGCTATGACATCATCCATGCAGTGTTGACCAATATATCTATAGTCATCATAATGAGGATGACAAAACGGTACATTATCTGTTAAAAAGGTATCACAAATGCACTTTAGTTTCTAATTACTTTAGAATCAGATTAATTATAGCCTACATAGTGTAGCATTATATAAGTCAACTATATCCCAGTGGTAGGAGGTTCTAACTAAAGTAGATTACGCACAAGGATTGTCTCAACTGGTTTACAATCAAGCTAAATAAAACAATTGATTTGGACACAAAAAGGGTTGTATTCACATAAAGGATATTATGGTGTTTTTTTATGCTTCAAGTAGAAGCCACACAAATAACGAAGCCACCTCTCATTTCTGGGCAGGGTCAATGTTTAGATTTGATGTTTGGTCTTCTATTTTGAGACTGTTTGTGTATCGTGTTTGGTCTGCAAGTGTTTTCTCAGTCAATGTTCTTGGGGAGCACTACAGAGTAAGGCATTCTGGGTGGATTTTTGGTAGAATCATTTATTGACTAGTTGGTATATTGTTTCTCATTTTATATGAATGGTACTGCAACTTGTGTGGGCCCATCACACCGAATAGCCGACATGTCAGCGGCCTACTGGTGTTTGTGGTAGGCTGTAAGCATGGAGGTCATCTGTTTATCTCCTGCCTCCATCACCTGACCTCTGTTTAACGTTTCGAAAATAATTTTCTCTTTGGAAAATTTTACATTTACAAAAAGGCAGGCTGTGTTGAAGCTTGTTTCATCACCTCTACTCTCTCCCTTTATACCATGTTATATGAGGCAGAGAGCATTGCATCTAATCACTAACCCCGTGCTGATTTCTGAGAAGATGCTACATCTCCATTCCAAGGATCTTGATTAGTTGACTGACTGAACTGTTTTGTTCTGTGACCCTATTCATAGATGTGCATCCTTTTATCTTAACATTGTGTTCTGATGGATGAACCATGGTGATGGATGAGCCATGGATTAAATGGGGTTAGTCACCATCCACTTCTTCCATTGTCCAGCCCTAAAAGCCTTGGTATTTGCCTTTCACCTGGTCAATTGATGGATTTTCCAATGTTGAATTTTGTCAAGGCATTGTGTTGTAGCATTGAGTTAAGGCATGGCTACAATGTCTTGTAGCAGTAAATTAAGTCACAAACTACACTGTTTTATAGCAGTATGTTTAGGCCGGTGTACATTGTCTTGTAACATTACTTGTAAAGTACTGGCTACAATGAATTGTAGCTTTACAGGTGAGTTGAACTTGAGATGGAGCAGTGAATATGTACTGTGTGGCTACGGTTGTCTAGTCCGTACAGGCTCCATGATGGTCTCTCAGCTCGATTGTGATCCGTCCCTAGAGAGGTTCCCCTTACCACTATCGCTCCATTAAATATCTATTATCACTGCAGTGGACTTGTGGCTCTGCCGATATAGATCCGTTAACCAATGATGCGCTTTTGTTGAGAAGGGAGGCTGCATGTGGAGGCAAAGCGGGTCCACTTCAAAGTTCTTCATCCTAAAGAGCATGGGGTGGATGGAGAGTTGGACAGTTATTAGTAGCTTCAGGTGGAAGGGTAGGACACCTCTGAAACTCCAATGACTGACAAACAGTGCCAAATCAATGGTGAATATATGGCAGTCATGATCATAACATTTTAGTTGATGATTAATTGTCAACGATTTTATGGTGTACATCAGGGGTGCCCACACTAGGGCCTGTGGAGACCTTTGAGTTGGCCCGCCCGCCACGCCATATAATATATTACATTTTGGTATAATGCAACGTTACTTTTGGCCCACGGCCCTCAGTCAAGTTAGATTTTTGGCCCTTCATAGGAAAACGTTTGGGCCCCCCTGGTCTACATTGTTAATCGTATGCCACAATTATAGTGTTTGGCTTATAATATTTTAAGAATACACATGGCAGTTTTGGAGATTGTTCTTCAGATTTGTGCTCTCTCTTTTTACAGCAATGCAATAATACGGCTCCTACAAATAATTGCTTAATTTTGCTTAAAACCAAAATTTGACCAGAGTGCTTTTTTAACAATTGTTCTTCCCAAAATGCAACCGCAAAACATCATCAAGTAATCGCATGTTAGTTAGTTCCACCTCTCGCTCTGCTGCACATATTATTATTATTATTATAGGCTAGTTATTTAAAATAACTTTAAAATGATTATGTAGGCTAGGACTTGCTAGCATATCAAAACGTTTTTCAATCCCCTGTTGATTAATTCAGTAAAAAAGGGACAGAGACAACTCATTTTATTTTCAAACGTAGGCCCAAATAAGTAACAACAGATATTTATTTTATGCATTTTAATCCACCTTATTAAATTGTAAGTTATAAAATTCAATTTACAATATTAGTAAAAATACGATAAAAAGGCAACTGCAACGCATTTCTCTATCAACTAATAATGGTGCAAAATTACATAACGTTGCATTGCAAAACTATACTAAATTCTAAACACACTACAATACTAACTATATACTGAAATTAATTTTCTGCGAAACGGCCAAACGCTCTGCTGCACCCCTGGACTAGACATCCTAACCGATTAAAAATAGTTGGGACAGCCCTAGGTGAATACAATATTTCCATGTTGGTAAGAAAGTATACCGTCCAAGATGCAGGTCTAACTCCTGGGGTGCCGTGTCTCGGTTGACCCCTCCCTCCCCTGGTTGTCTATGCCCTTGGTGGGGCACAGTAAGGCCAGCCCCCTCTCTTCCCCTTGCCCAGTGACTCCCAGCCTGCACCCTCGGTAAGCTGTCATGTAAGGTTATCCTCATGGTCCAGGCAGAGATCTAGGGTTTCAAAATGAACGTTTAATTTCCCCCAGTTCGAAGGTGGGCTATATATAACCCCACACATGTACCGCTTCTTGGGAAAAAGGACACAGCCATAGGCTATAGCAGCAACATAGGCTATACTGAGTGTCACCATTGGAAAGTGCCTACATTATGGTTGTGATCCTTCATTACCGATCCCTGGTGCTCGGTAGATCCTAACTGAGGGAGGGTTCTTGTACTTTTGGGACTAATTAAGACTTGTGGTGACAGACCTAATTTGCTCTAGCCCTAATTACCAAAAAGAGTCAGAGCACAGAGGGCATGGGTGCAGAGGGCGGGGCCACAGGGGGGTTTGTGTACCACGTGTTAATGTTGTCTCTCATTACCCATGAACGCCACATAACAGGACAGATCCTGACAGACAACAAGTGGTTCAGCAGTCAGCAGGCAGGGTTGCATCAAACATTTGTCTCCCCATGGATGTCTGGATTATTAATCAGCCTCTGACATGGCCTAGATTTGCCAAGGAATGGCACAGCTAGTCTCCCCTCACACCGTATGTTGTGGAGCACTCCTCGTATAGCATAACCAGTAGTAGAATCTAATTTATCTAGACTGCCTATGTTGGCTTTTCTCAAGGAACCAATAACATTAGTAGGAACCTGTCCATCTGTTCGTAGTTGGTGGTTCAGTCAATCCAATGTTGTTCTCTTAAACGATGAATTTTCTGAGTAATTCTGATGCCTCCTTTCACTTTTACTTCTTCATTGCAGAAATTACCTTATTTCCCTGGAATTTCTCTGGGTTTCACTTTGGAACAGCTCCTACTCGGTTCTGCCTTTATTTATGTAAGAGGAACCATTATATCACCAGAATATGGTCTGAGGGACCATATTTATGTGGTATAAGTGTCTTTTAAGATGCCATCCAAAGAATTTAAAAGAGCCCTTTGTAACTGTATTGTATTTGTTGACGGGGAGATTTGGGGTGTAAACTGGGGTGTTTGGGTTCAGGGTCATTACAGTCATGTGAAAATACTAGGACACCCTAAGAAACCTCAACTTGAAGTAAATCCTTGGCGGATTTACTGGAATGTTTAGCATCATTGTCATGTTGAATAGTCCACATCAGCTTCAGCTAAATTTTCAGATAGCTGGTCTTACATTTTCCTCAAGCACCCTCTGATACAATGAAGAATTCATAGTGGATTCTCTGATAGTGAGCTGTCCAGGCCCTGCTGCCGCAAAGCAGCCCCAAACCATGACATGTCCACCCCCATGGTTCACCGATGGCATGATGTTCTTGTGCTCACATGTCTTCTGTTACTGTGCCCAAACAATTGTACTTTGGATTCATCTGTCTTATCTATATCTTTGTCTAGGCATTTCTTGATGCTGGCAAACTTTTTTTTTTTTTTTTTTTACAGCAAATGTTTTGACCTTGCACACCTCCCATGCAAATCAAACTTGTGCAGTCTTTTTCTTATGGTAGATGCATGTACTTTTTAAATCAAGGTCAAATCAATTGGCAGTTGTTTTAAATGTCTCCAAAATATCTTCCGGAAATGGCTGAGGAAGGGCTCAAAAAGAAAAAAATGGAGAGTTATGGAATGGCCCGGATCTTAATCCTATTGAGATGCTGTTTGATGATTTGAAACGGCTGGGCATGCAAGAAACCCCTCATACATCACACAGTTGAAAAAATTATGCATGGAGGAGTGGGAAAAACTTTCTCCCAGTCGATGTCAGAAACTGGTAGACAGTTATAGGAAATATTCTTATTGAGGTTAGTCATATTGAGGTTATTTTAGCCAAAAAGGGCAATACCAGCAATTAGGGCATAGGGTGTCCTAACTTTTTCCTCAGTAGGAAATGGCATCTTTGTAAATCTTTTGTTAAATAAATGATATCATGGTTAAAATGTAACTGTTTTCAGTTCAATTACATCACCTTTATCTATAGATATATTTGGAAAGAAGTTCAAATATTTATGTCTATATTTCTTAAAAGAATAACTAAATATTTCATGTGGTGTCCTAATTCTTTCACATGATTGTAAGTGTGGGGAAATGCAGTACAGGTGAGCAGCCGACACTGTAGTGGTCATGCTGTACCATCTCCCTTTATTTGGCCAACCCTGCCCAGTTCATTCTGTTGAGTGCATCCTATTTCCTGTGATGTCATCCTATCTCATTTAGTTGTCCAACTACATATCACGACTGATAATCTAGTGAAATGGAAAATGCATTATGGCATGGATATGTTGAAAAATTAACAACTGCCTTTGACAAGATGTCCCCTCTGCCTATTTAATGGAGAATGCTATGGCTCCTCACTCTGGTTCAGACCTCCATCACACTTGGTTTTATTCTGTTATGGCCTTCACCTTCAGGAGATAACACTACTTTAGACTCATGGCAGGATAAGCCCAGAGTCAAGCCTGTTAGTGTTGACATTGGTGAAGTTCTAGCCAATGCAGAGCACTGTTTCACAATCTGTATTAGTAGTAACAGAGTAGTTATTGCTATTTACCTATGTTAATAAATTGCATGGAGTGGACTAACATATTTTTGATAGCAAGAATTGTTAGCCATCCTAGATGCTGAGCTTCATATAATGTGATACATTCAAAACTTTAAGAAAGACTACAAGTGAGCAACACTGGGTGTTTAAGAAATGCTGAGGTGGGTGATGTCATCCTTCTAGGGAATTTGAACTGGACAGTGTTTATGAATGGTATGCACCTACACAATTTTTGAACACCCAAACTATTCATACATAGAAAAGCCAATTTCTTTAGACATTTGATTACAAAGTAAAACAAATATGTGTAAGTATTTATAGAAATGTTAAATAAATCTGGAAACGCTGCTGTTGTTTTAGAGCAAATTTCCTGCAATTTGATACATTTTGCTGTTCAGCAAGAAATCTTTGCATTTCCCGACAGTGCCAGATTCACTTTGTATTTGTATTCATTTAAAGGCGGGAACAAATCATGTGTTAAATCAGTTGTTCTCCTCTTTCTGAATTGTCAAATATACAGGTCCATTCTCTTTACTACATATTTGTGGTTTTGGTAAAGAATGAAAATATTCACTCAGAACATTTAGAAAACAATGTGAACATGTATCATTCCTATTTATTTTTACAGATCATAGTTGATCGGCCACGGCTAGTTACCGCTACCTGACACTGTTGGCTGTGACAGTCTGTTATACAGCTTGTTGAATTGGCTTTGAAGGAGAAGTCCTGTGTGGTTTGGAGGAAAACAGAACAGAGCAGAGTGAAGCTGCTCTGTCAGCAAGCAAGAAGCCAATCATTAACATCGTTGACCCAACAGTCAGCTCATCAACAAGTCACCATGGTCTGGCCCGACCGCACGCACACGCAGTGGTGGTAGACTAGCAGAGGTGAATGATGTTCTATTAATACACAAACACACCCAGAAACACATTTAGGAGTTACTTGGAGTGTGTCTGTCTGCTTTAAATTCCCTGCCAATGTTGACCGTGTAAATGGGGTGTTGTCAGGATGTTGTGTGTATCCTACTCTCATCAAAATGTTACTGATCTTAATCAGGATGACAAAGTCCTTGTTAATAATGCAGTTAACTGCAGATATGTTTTACTTTTCAGTTGTGTTCATTATATGAACAGGTATGAAGCCATCATCCAAACGCTTTCTAGCCAGTTGGTATTTATATTGGGAGTATTTCTGCATGACCTGTTTCAGAATGTTCGACATTTTGGAAAAGCATCAAATTCTGGACAAGAGTGTAGTGTAGGTCTGCACAATATACAGCAGTTTCCCACCCTTCCCATGGCCTTCCGGATATTTCACATGCACTGGCACACCTGATTAAATTAGTCAGGCATTATAATTATTTTGCTAAATTAATCATGTGCACTAGTATAGGATTCAAACAAATATCTGCTACTATACACCAGAGCACAGTAAAGAATACAGTATCATACTCACGGGCCACTATATTAGATACACCTATCCAGCATCAGGTAGTAACCCCTTTTGCCTCCATCCATTTCAAGGTTTGATGCGTTGTGTGTTCATAGATGGCCTTCTGCGCCCCACAGTTGTAGAGTGGTTATTCTAGGATAGCGAGGTCAACTGTTTCTGAGACGCAGGAACCACCACGTCTGGCCACAACCACATTCTTACATGGTTCCAAGTCTCTCCCTTTCTGTAGTTTGGTCAAACAACATCTAAACCCTCTTCACCATGTCTGTATGCTTTACATGTTGAGTTACAGCCACAAGATTCACTGTTTGGCTATTTGAGTTGTTTACCTAACAAGCATGTGTACCTAATGAAGCGGTGATGTGTGTCAAGACATGTTAAACGGATACCCTGACTTAGACCTCACTGCACATCACTGATTTATACAAATGTTTGGTTACAGAATTGCAAATTTGTTAAACTTCATTGTACAAGCTTGTCATATATTGCTTGCAAGCACAAACTAAATGTACAAACTTGGAAAATGTCATGAGCATTAGACATTATATTGAGACATATTTGACTTTTTATATTTGCTTGACTTCTAGTTTTGGTCCACCAGCATACAGAAACTGTAAAAAAAATGTTTATGTTTGCCACTTTGCTAAAAGCAATTTGTAAGACATTGTAATTCCTGCACTATTTAGTAACATTTTATCAAAAGTAAAAAAAAATTGCAACTTGTAAATGACAGAGGAATATGGCTTTCTGCAGTCTACCATTGCTCGTATGAGCACAGATAATTGCTTTTCTCAGGGATGTTGATGGAGGTCAAGAATGGTGTCCTACTGAATGTGATTCCACAGGTGTAAGACTGTCTTGCAGAAAGACTAGTGTGCTCATCTGCCAATAGACCTTGGAGACAAACACTGAGGTGGACACACCGTTTTGTATTACCAATATCATACAGAAGGAAGGGTCCTGAAAGGAAACATGGCTGTCAGGGTCTTCACTGATCTGTAAACATCTCGAATTGGAATGTTACTGCTCTGCATTTACATAACCAAGGGAGGAATGATGTTGTTGCCAAGGAGCATCAGTGACATGTTGGGGTCAGCTGAGAATTAACCAGGATCTGTTGATGTAAACCCACATCATCTTATCAGTTTTCTGGGACACATGGTAGTCTCTTTTAATAAATGTTCTTATTTAACAAAAATGACAGAGACAGAACAAATGATTTGTGTATATGACTATATATAGCAATACTATCATTGCCAGTGCATCATCTCTCTGTGTAGTCTAGGCGGCTACATTCACATCACATCTGCTATTGGAATAGATTTCTTGGAATCTGTCACCCACTCTTCATTCTGCCATCTGTATCAGTGAGAGACTGGATGTGTACCCTTCCACTCATCACTTTACTGTGTCTAGGTCTCTACTCTAACAAGGCTCCATCTCCTCTCAGTCATGATCACTAATAGATTAATGGATATGATAATGTCCAGTATAAAGCTTTATCGGAGAGGTTCTATTCCACTCATATCAGTGAACAGAATAGGCCTAAGAATGCATTTCTAAAGTAGTAAAGTCAGTGTGTTCCTGGTTTCTTGCTTAATCTCCTGTGATATCCAGTTGTACGTATGATCCTGTCCTATCACAGCTACACCCAACAGTTTTGGGGGACAACCTTTCACCTGGCCCAACCTTGTGTGTTGTTTCGAGTCTCCTTTCTGTCATGTCAGATCCAAATGGAAAAGGATGTTTTCTGGAAGAGAACGGCCTAGTAGGGTAGGAGGTATTCACTAGGCTGCATGACTCAAGCTAGCGGGATAAAACGGAGAAATACCTACCTGAACATGAATCAAATGTGTAAGGCTCACGGAGTAATTATTCACTACCAATTTTTTGCATTATTAGCATCGTCCAAATTCATGAAGTATGCATTGCAAGCCGAAAATAACTCAAAAACAGTTCTAACTAAATTCAATAATCGGTCGCCCTCTTACGAAACAGCTCAGAATTTGGTGACTTCAAACTGGCAGTATATGCAAACTATTTTCTGTAGCCATCACACACCGCCTCTGTTACTCAGCAATGATGTCGGCGGTAGCTAGAACTTGCTAGAAAATGCGATGTATATTGCGACAATACAATCATTTATTTCGAGGAATACTACATTGACAGGTTCTTTAAGGTAAACAATACCACTAGTATTGGGTAAAGTGTTTAGGAATACGTTTCTGCCTGCAATGCAGCTTTGGTTGCTCGGGACGCACCGTTTCAATGAATACATTTGGACGATGCTAATAATGCTAATTCCAGGCTGGGACGAAGTTGCATAATAACTCGTTGGGGGAAATGATTCAATGGGCCTACAGGAACAAAGCAAGTTTAGCGTAATTTCTCTCGAATCTGAATCTAGTCCCATTAAGAACTACTCAATTTATATTTAAAACAATTTATGTTGTAACTTAACAAGCAGAATTAGTTTAGATGGTTTTAAAAATACTACGTTGCATGTGTCAGAGTCTTTCAGACAGATGGGGGAAATTAGACCCAGGCCAAAACTTGATAGAGCAGCTCATAATTACACAATATGCTAGTTTTGGATAATCTAGTTTTCTGAATTGGATTTACTTTATTTTACAGGTTGGTTCATTGGTTTTGGTTACATGATTGGGTTAGCTCATTGTACTAATTCTACCACCAAGTACAGTATTTACACAAGAGATATACATTTTCTATTGAACACAGAATCTCAGCAAAAAGATTATTGCTTGCACTTAGATTTGTTGCATACATTGTCTATTTGTCCTTGCAATGTTATGTGCTTAAGGATCACTACACTTCTTTATAAAGGGTCCATTTGAATGCTCTGCTTTTCTTATCACACTCTGTGTCTTAGAGACAGTGCTTCCTATGCTGTATAAATAAATATTGTGAAGTTATAGTGTTAGATTGTAAGGTCAGCATCAACGAGTAGCGCTCTCCTTGTGTCCGCTCTCATGTTGAGCTGGAATGGACTTGGACACTGAGGACCTTCAGAACATTTTACACATTCCCCTAAGGGTCTCAACCTCAGCCCCCTCACATACACACACCTGCCTCACTTTGCAAGAAAACTAGGGTCATAGGGTAGCTGATGTCTTACTCAATACTGCCAATGGATGAAATAACATGATCTAATGACAGACCCAATACTACCATAGGATGAAATAACATGATCTAATGACAGACTCAATACTACCATAGGATGAAATAACATGATCTTATGACAGACTCAATACTACCATAGGATGAAATAACATGATCTAATGACAGACTCAATACTACCATAGGATGAAATGACATGACTTAATATGCTACCTATCTCCCCCTTTTTGCCGAGCCATCTCATCTCTTTCTCTCATTGGCTTCCCCAGACATACGGACGGACAGGCAGACACACAACAGCGGGTGTGTGGGGGGCAGTGAGGATGACAGAGTACAAGCTGGTAGTGGTGGGGGCTGGAGGTGTGGGGAAGAGTGCACTCACCATCCAACTCATCCAGAACCACTTTGTGGACGAATACGACCCCACTATCGAGGTATGTAATGTGTGTGTGTGTCCAAACCTTTTTGTCCACATCTGCAGCTAATCATTGCAGATGATGTCATGTGGATTCAGCCCCTCCTTCGCTGAGCCGAGCAGGCTGGTGTGAGCAGGGCCTGGGACCAGGCTGGTGTGAGCAGGGCCTGGGACCAGGCTGGTGTGAGCAGAGCCTGGGACCAGGCTGGTGTGAGCAGGGCCTGGGACCAGGCTGGTGTGAGCAGGGCCTGGGACCAGGCTGGTGTGAGCAGGCTGGTGTGAGCAGGGCCTGGGACCAGGCTGGTGGGACCAGGCTGGTGTGAGCAGGGCCTGGGACCAGGCTGGTGTGAGCAGGCTGGTGTGAGCAGGGCCTGGGACAAGGCTGGTGTGAGCAGGGCCTGGGACCAGGCTGGTGTTACGTCTGGCTTGCTGGAGAGACCACAATTGACTACCTAATTGTGTTACTAAACAGGCAATCCGCTATCCGTTGAATTCTGCATAAAAGTATATTTTTACAAGTGTTTATTCATTCAAACCTCCACAAATGATGTGCTTTGCCGTTCACTATGAGCGCTGACGAGAGAGATTTGGAAAGAATGAGAACGGGGGGAGAATCTGCCTGGTCTCTTCTCTCCTGTCCTCTGTTTCTCACCACGCCTGCCCCTGGCCAGACAATGACCTTTTTGTCTGTGTGCATTCCTGGCCCTTATGCACTAGCACACAAAGGCAATGCCCCACATGTCTGTGAGTTGGGAGGCTCACGCTATACGCTGGCTTGGCTTCCATGCCCTTTGGACACCACTACCTCTTCTCTGACCAAGCACATCATGGGGATTCTGCCTGCGTGCGTGTGTGTGTGTGTGTGTGTGTGTGTGTGTGTGTGAGATCAATCCATGTCTAAGTGAACATGTGGAGAACTGAAATCCCTGTAAGAACGGCAAATGCGTGTTTATAATAAACATCCATGTTTAATAAGTGCATTGCATGCAGTGTGTATAGCATTTAGAAGCAATAACACACCTTGGTTTTATTGCCTATATACCATGCCTACGGACTGTCTCAAAGCACTGTGTGAATACAAACAGGCTTTTTCTGTGGTGTGTTGTTAACCATATTCCACTCATCACTACAAGCTATTTGAACCCTGACAAGGATTCACCAGGGGTGGAGTTTATAAATTGTTGATCTGTGTTATTGAATTGTGGGGATCAATCTGATTTGAAACTTGCACATCAAACCAGTTCCTGTATATGCATGAGGAGTAGTGAGCAAGGTGTGTGTGTGTGTAGGCCACCTGTGTCTGTCTGTATAACCGAGGAAGTCTCCCCTGGTTCAGGACTCGTACAGGAAGCAGGTGGTGATTGACGGGGAGACGTGTCTGCTGGACATCCTGGACACGGCCGGTCAGGAGGAGTACAGCGCCATGAGGGACCAGTACATGAGGACAGGAGAGGGTTTCCTCTGTGTCTTCGCCATCAACAACACCAAGTCCTTCGAGGACATCCATCAGTACAGGTGTGAGCCAGGGTGTGTGTGTCCAGCCTGAGGACTGTTACTGCGTGAGGATTGGGGTAATAACTGTGTGTGTCCAGCCTGAGGACTGTTACTGCGTGAGGATTGGGGTAATAACTGTGTGTGTCCAGCCTGAGGACTGTTACTGC
>JACXGK010004134.1:0-40174 GCA_016801125.1 Novumbra hubbsi | reverse complement strand
GAACTTTAGTATCGGCGGAGAACTTTAAGTCTTTTCGGTGTCACTAGAACTTTAGTATCGGCGGAGAACTTTAAGTCTTTTCGGTGTCACTAGAACTTTAGTATCGGCGGAGAACTTTAAGTCTTTTCGGTGTCACTAGAACTTTAGTATCGGCGGAGAACTTTAAGTCTTTTCGGTGTCACTAGAACTTTAGTATCGGAGGACAACTAAGGGAAAATCCCAGTAAACTCTGGATGATTTGGGATCCGGCATTTCACACAGCCAATCTTCGCTGTGATCTGTTCTAAGCGCATCTGGGCTGCTCATGCTAATAACAGACCCAGAAGTAACCACCCTTCTAACCAATATAGGGACTGGTGAAGATCTGAAAGACTAATCAGAGGGCAGAGTGGGGACTGCCTTTCTGTGGGCCTGTTTATCTCTCACAGTCCCTCAGATTCGGAAAATAAAGATGACTAAAAACAGGTGTGGCGTAGTTAAGTCTGGTGTCTTTCTTGTTTTGAACAAACCCATTACAGATGGATGAACATAGCCACCTGTTGAAATGTTTTAAACTTCCAACATTTAAAAAATAAAATTTATTGATTCAGACAATTGAAAATGCCTTAGTTTCTATCAAGGGGATCAGCCACCCCTCATTAGCTTGCAGCCGTGTGTGGCGCGTCTGCTGTTACCACTGGGACAGGATGGATGAACTGCAGCTTTGCAGTGCGTCTGCTGTTACCACTGGGACAGGATGGATGAACTGCAGCTTTGCAGTGCGTCTGCTGTTACCACTGGGACAGGATGGATGAACTGCAGCTTTGCAGCGCGTCTGCTACTACCAATGTGACAGGATGGATGAACTGCAGCTTTGCAGCGCGTCTGCTTCTACCACTGTGACAGGATGGATGAACTGCAGCTTTGCAGCGCGTCTGCTTCTACCACTGTGACAGGATGGATGAACTGCAGCGTTGCAGCGTGTCTGCTACTACCAATGTGACAGGATGGATGAACTGCAGCTTTGCAGCGTGTCTGCTACTACCAATGTGACAGGATGGATGAACTGCAGCTTCTGTCAAGATATGCATGTGTTGCTTTTCCCGTGCATCAACCCACCACTTTTGCTTTTACATTCTTTGTCTCTTTGGATCTCCCGTCTGTCTCTGCCCATCCCAGATCCCCGGATCCTTTATCTCCTTGTTCTCTCTTTTTGTGTCCTTTTACGGTCTCTCACCTCCTCTTACTTTCTTACTTTTTGTCTCCCCCGTCCTCCTCCGTCTCTCACCCCCCCATGTCCTCTCTGTCCGTCTCTCAGGGTGAAGGCGGTGAACAGCGTTGTCGACAGCCCCGGGACTGAAGACACAACAGAGATGGAGAGAATCAAACAGGTGAGCGCCACCGCTGGCCGATGTGTTTGTAAAGGATGAGTGGCGTCCAGTGTGGACGACACAAAGGCCGCTCCCCTACAGACACGCATTCATTGGCAGATAATCCTATTGAGGGAACTGGGGTATATTTGTTTTGGAAGCGATGCGGACGGTGATGTTTCTGTAACCTGTGTGTTTAGGACATTCTCGAGGAAGTGAGAAAGGAGCTCCATAAGGTGAAAGACGAAATTATCGGAGGTGAGTACTGACCACCCCAGCTCCTATTATTTATAAGCACCTCGGTTGGTTTTAATATCAAGATTCATACTTCTATTTTTACCAATTATTCGTTATGACAGTTAGACACGGTCTGAGAGATCAGCTGCCTCAGTTTCCATAATCCCCACCTGATCTTTCAGCATTTATCCAGGAGCTTCAGAGAAGAGGCCCAGTTTAGCGCTTTCCTCTATACCGGCTGGCTGGCTGAAGATGGAAGGGAGATATAAGCATATGGAGGGTTGGATGGCCCATATCTATCCTGCCCTCTGCATCCCTTTTGCGCTCTGTAGATTCCATTCAACACACACACACACACACACGCACACACACACACACGCTCTGTACATTTAGCACCTTCTTTAATGTGTGCTATTTGTGGTTCCTGTTTGTCTATGTCATGGTTCCAGGAGCTCTTCCTTGTCCCTGTTTTGCCCCAGAATCAGTGTCTGCCTCTCTCTCCCCACTGTCCAATACACTGCCCATATCTTACCAATGTCTGGCCTTACGCTTCACTAATTCAGAGGATTCAGGGAATACCATCGACCACGCCATCGAAAACACGGCTCATTTCAAACAGCTCGGTACATTTCAAAGTGTCACGCCAACCAAGCTGTGGAGAGACGTTCGCTGCGGCTGAAGACTCAGTTATTTTTTGTATATTTTTGTAACGCGCTGCAGTTGTCGACCACAGTGAGGCGCTGTGAATCAGGAAGATCAGGTCTGAGGACTATTCTCTTTCTGTAGTTTATGTGCTACCCAGGAGCAATCAGGGCATGGGGAACTCCAAATCCCAGAGATATATCCTGGTTAAACATCTATTCCTCAGTGTCCCTTTAAAACATATGTTTCTTGTTTCTGGGGACTCTGCAGGGGGTGCTATGACAACCATTTGATTTACCTTTTCAACACAAAGGATTTGGGTCAGGATCAGGGAGAGTAAGCTGGTCTTAGATGGGTACCTGTTGGAGACATTTTATACTGTTTAAGCAATCAGGGTTGTCATACCTTCTCTGCACTTGCTCATGTCATCTGATTTATTTTACCTCAGGGAACTGCAGAAGCATATCACTTAATACGCCATGGTTTATATCCACTATGTATCTTAGATTCGGAATACTGGTATCAATTCAGCCTTTTTAAAGTAGAAGGGAATGATATTCCATGGATCATTACTCCTGAGGTGATTTGTGGATATGGGCCCAGGTGTTATTCCAGTCCACATGCCCACTTCTCCCTGCTTGGCCCCCGGCAGGCCACCTATGGATGAGAAAGGGGCCCATTTCGACATGAACTCCTAGGCCCTACAACCTCTGTTCGCTGATGAAGATGTGAGAGGATTTGATTGGTGGAAGCAATATGAAACATGCCATTGCCTTCAGAGCCAGTTGCTCCACTGGTCCAATGTAGTACAGTCTTTAAAGTAATAGACCGTCGTTTTAGTCAAAGTAGTATATTCAGGCTTGAACGGGAAATCCACATTTGTTTCTTTTGAGAGTGCTTTTTGTTTCTTCTATACAATTACCAATTGTCTTAGGGCAAGGTTTTATTTAAATTCAAACCTAGGCAATCAATATTACAGAACATATTTGATATTTCTAAGACAGAATTAAGATACAGCTGAACATTTTGCTTGTTTTCAATATGTTTGTCAATGTGTATTAGCTGCCTCTTTCAGTCTCAGAAGTGGAACCCAAACTTGGATTTCCTCTATAGGACATGAATACATTGAAAATATGGTCAAACTTTTAGTAAAATGTCTTCCAACCTGGGGCCCACAACAGGACTAACTGAAAAAATGGTACACTACGGTACCACAAGATGAATTAAAAACAGCCATAGTTCTTTTCCTTTTTCAATCTTGGGCTGAAATGATTCCCAACTAGCTTTTTGCCTACAACAACATGGACTAGTGAGCCACGTCGGCCAGCTGGGCTTAAGTAAAGCTAATTAAAGTCAGTTCTGCAGTTCCAACACTTTCTCACTTAATCATCCCTATGAAATCATCCGTTATCTTGACTGTATATGCTGTGTCTGGCTAGCTATGTCAGGGTAATTGGCTCACAATGTACAATGCCTGGATCCTGTAATGTGCTCACCACTTGGGGCTTGTTTGAATGTTCATTTTAACTTCGCCATGTGGACTTTGCCATTCCTTATGCTGAGAAGGAAAATGCAGTCATTAAGATTAAAAAGGATTTGTATAAAGAGCTGTTAGAATAGGCTGATGTTTTTCTAGTTTCTTAATATTCAGGGCCTAGCCTACTATAGAGCTATAGGCACAGTCACACTAGATGGAGCCCTTGCAAACAACCAATGAAGCATATGGGACTTCAACATAGTGAATTTTTACAGAGTTTCATTTTTACATAAAATCAAGCAGTGGGATGGTTTATTATCTCTCTATGGCCCAGTTTATTTCGAAACTAAAGGTGATTTGATCAGAGGACAAATTCATTCATTTACTGTTTAAAGTGCCTGATTTGTTTATTTATTTGATAGTGTGCTCTGCCCCTGCATCAGGGCTAACTGTCCTAGATTTGCCGAGTTGTGAAAGCTTGCAAACGTTTGAGTATTGCCCCAAAATGTGCCCTCACAGAAAATGTAATCAACCGTCAGAGAAGTAAAAAGTGGTTTTGAATAGATTTCATGGTAGTTCTCTTAGACATCTCTGCAATTGGGTAAGGGGCAATGACTAGTGCCTAATAAGGGCCAATTATAAATGCCTAATAAGGGTTGCCTCTAACAAAAGCAATGACAACTTTGGATAAAGATGAGAGCTATCTGAAGTTCACCAAGATTGCTTATTCAACATCTCTTATCCCGCTAAAGTGTTGTGCTGACTAAGAAATATGACAGTCCTGGTGTAACACACGTTGTCTACTGCAGCAATAACAGGCAGTGTACCTTCGGTGCCGAACACCATCCCATCCATCTCCTCAAGGTCCACATGGGATGGTGAGAGTTTGTGAGACACAGGATCAGAATGATATCATCCTCTAAAAGAGTTGAACAATTGCTTTCGATTGTCTTCACTTGTAGTTATTTAAGAATGAAGGATGCATTTAAAAGTACTCTGATGTCCTTGGCATTTTGTAGCTTCCCGTTAAGCACGCCTAGATGGCTGCGGACCATATCCATTTCCTGTTGACATGAAGAACCACGCCTCTTCCGAAATACATTTTATACATTCCTGACACTGCCTACTCTAGTAGCCACAAAGAGAAGGGTTACGGGGTTAGGGGGTGGACTGTACCTGCTATGATTCTGCTGCAGTGCCGGTAACTGTAACATATTGTGCAGTCCAGGGACTCCTACTTGACTGTATGTTCTTCTGAAGGCACTTAATACCTATTACATTAGCTGCCTCTGTGGCCTCCAAAAGAAATGCCAATCTCTGCTAATGCAACTCTGCCTTGCATTCTAATCACTCTTCCAATCATGGATTTTTTTTCAAGCAAAAGAAGTACTGCTATTAAAAAAAAATGCATATGTTTTTTCTATTTCCATTGGAAATAATGTGGTAATTGAAGTTATCTTTGATTTATTTTTTGATAAATTATAATTGTTATTTTGGATTTATTGAAGGTGATTTTTCTATTAGAAGGATTTTTACACTGAAATGTTGTGTGATGGAAAATGCAGTAAACCCTCTGGATTGGAGATGCCTTTCTGGTAAAATACAGCTGCTTCTTCTATCTGACTGTGGTCTTGTCTTATTTATTGATTTGGCTGGAGGGGATTGCTTAAATGTACATCTACTGTTTACCGCAAACATTTGTGCCTGACTAGTTCCATCAGTAAATTCCTCAGAATTTTACAAACATTACCCCATAATGATGAATAATAAATGACGTTTTTGCAAATCGAAAAAAAAAAAAAAAATCACATAGGTATTCACAGCCTTTGCCATGACCCTCGAAATTGAGCTCAGGCACATCCTGTTTCCACTGATGATCCTTGTTTGGAGTCCACCTGTGGTTAATTCAGTTGATTGGACATGGTTTGGAAAGGCACACACCTGTCTATATAAGGTCCCACAGTTTACAGTGCATGTCAGAGCACAAACCAAGCCATGAAGTCCAAAGAATTTTCTGTAAACCTCAGAGACAGATTGTATCGAGGCACAGATCTGGGGAAGGGTACAGAAACATTTTTGCAGCATTGAAGGTCCCAATGATCACATCGGCATCCATCATCTGTAAATGGAAGACGTTTGGAACCACCAGGGCTCTTCCTAGAGTTGGCCGCACAGCCAAACTAAACGGTCGGGGGTGAGGGGCCTTAGTCATTGAGGTGACCAAGAACCCAATGGCCACTCTGGCAGAGCTCCAGCTTTGCTCTGTGAAGAGAGGAGAAACTTCTGAAAGGACAACCATCTCTGTAGCACTCCACCAATCAGGCATGTATGGTAGAGTGGTCAGACGAAAGCTACTCCTCAGTAAAAGGCACATGACAGCTCGCCTGGAATTTGCCAAAAGGCACCTGAAGGACTCTCAGACCATGAGAAACAAAATTCTCTGGTCTGATGAAACAAAGATTGAACTCCGGCTGGAATGCTAAGCGTCATGTCTAAAGGAAACCAGGCATCGTTCATCACTTGGCCAATACCATCCCTACAGTGAAGCATGATGGTGACAGCTTCATGCTGTGGGGATTTTTATCAGGAAATGGGAGAATAGACAGGATTGAGGGAAAGATGAATGCAGCAATTTACAGAGACATCCTTGATGGAAACCTGCTCCAGAGCGCTACAGACGTCAGACTGGGGCGAAGGTTCAACTTCCAACAGGACAACAACCCTAAGAACACAGCCAAGACAACAAAGGAGTGGCTTCAGGACAACTCTGTGAATGTCCTTGGGTGGCCCAGCTAGAACCCACACTTGAACCTGATATAACAAGTCTGGAGATCTGAAAATGGCTGTGCTCCCCATCCAACTTGATGGATCTTGAGAGGTTCTGCAAAGAAGAATGGGAGAAACTGACCAAAAATAATTGTGCCAAGCTTGTAGCATCATACTCAAAAAGACTTGAGGCTGTAATTGCTGCCAAAGGTGCTTCAATCAATTGATGGATGACCTAGTTTGAGTTAGGTATCAGATACTGTAGTCAAGTCGTGGATCGTAATCTTACACACTCACAGTGCACTCCACGGTCACGTGCGGCACTAATAAACACATCTGCTTCTAGACACACTTGTAACTTGAAGGTTGCATTTCATTGTCCACTCCTAATTGAAACAATCATGAAAGAAATCGTATTAACTGTTGACCATTTCCTTTTGGAAGTATTTTGCGTTGTATGTGTCAACTCCATAGGTTTGTTTAGAAATCTCAAAAAGCTCAAAAATAATGTAGTGCCTTATGGGATTTTGCTTCCTCTTGTGGCTAATGTTCACTCCCACAGCTTTTAGACACTTGAAGCGCTGAATGGAGTGACGAAGGGAGGGCTTCATTTGGAAATTAGCAACCCAGTAGGCTGCTTTGAAACGTCTGAGCCTGTACACTCACGGAAAATATAAAGCACTCTGACCCAGGAGCCACTACTGGTGTTCCCCATAGAGCTGACATTTGCAGTGAATGCAGGCTCTGTTAACCAGTGAACATCGCTTTGTCCATCATTTTGGTTTTAATCCATGAAGTCTGGACATGACATTTGCACTTGTGTCAGGGTTAAGTGCAACAGCTGATGGGGCCAAATGATACACATATAAAAATCAATGTTTAATTTACAATAAAACACATGTAAGGATTTTGCTAGGAATATAGGTATTTCGATCAGTTCATGTAGCCAGGCATATATGTGCATGCCTCTCCATCCCCGCCAGTTATATCATGCATCTGATTCAGTGCTCCTTTAGGGACGCAACAAGACACTCCAGAGTGACTGGGCCCCTCCAGGCTGCAGTTGATCGGTTTTTACTGTGCTGTCGCCAGAAACAACTGGACCTTGAATGTGTCATAATATCTGTTTGTTGACATTAGAATACATACATCTACCGTCCCCACACTTCATATTAACAGCCAGAACATTTAGCTAATGGTGGACCACTAATTCATATGAACCACTATTGACTGGTGTTCTGGCAAAGGAAATGGGAACCATTCACTGAACATGTCAACAATGCCTGTTCTGCCAACAGACATCGAGAAAGTTTAGATGATTGCAATAAATCCTCCAAGCATTTCACAAATGATTGGGGGAGAACCTACTCTTTCTTTAGCGACCACATGTCAGAACCCATTGAACTGGATAATAAGAGTCAGCAAAAAGGTCAGTGGAGTTCGAAACCCCTCAATGATATATAGGACTTAGCGATTAGGGGGAACAAACACACACAAGTGGTCCGTGTGATCCGCCCTTAGGTATACCCCTCTTTTAAATCTGAGAGGATCTAGCTTTCGCCAACATCTAAAAAGTTACTTTCGAAGAACACTGCTCAAAAAAATCAGGTCTCGAACAAAATATATTAAAGAACTAAATATACTACTGTGCTTGTGAGAACAAAAATGAGGTATCATAGGTCAATGGAAACCAAAATCACTGACTGAGGTCTGGAATCAAACATCAAAAATCTAAGTGAACAATTAAAGTCAGTAATGTGTTTGGCCCCCACCCGCCTGAATGCACTCCCAACAATATCTGGGCATATTCTTGATACGTAATGTCCCAGGGGTTCTCAATTGAATTCAGGTTTGGGGAATGTGAGGGCCAGACAGTGGAATCAATGCCTTCGTCATCCAGGAAATACAAACTCTGGCCACATGAGGCCAGGTATTGTCTTGCCTCAGGGGGAACTTCGAGCCCACTGAACCAACATACATTCTGACGAAGGGTTGGACAATTTCATCCCAGTACCTAACAGCAGTCAGGGAACCATTGGCTAGCACGTGGAGGCCTGAGCGACCCTCCAAGGATATGCCTCCCCAGACCGTCACTGACCCACCGCCAAACCGAAATGCTGGATGATGTTGCAGACAGCATAACGTTCTCCAGAGTCTTTCATGTCTGTCACACGTGCTCAGTGTGAACCTGCTTTTATCTGTAACGAGAACGGGGCGCCAATGGCGGACCTGACAATTCTGGTGTTCTCTGGTGAATGCCAATGGCGCTGCACGGTGCTGGGCTGTGAGCACAGGTCCACCTAGAGGACGCTTGGCACTCATGCCCCCCTATGGAGTCAGTTTCTGACAGTTTGGTTTAAAACATACACCCAGTACGCGGTGGAGGTAATATTGCAGGGCTCTGGCAGTGCTCCTCCTTCTACGGCCCAGTCCAGCTCTCCTCATGTTTTGACCCATCTCCTGGTATCTCCTCCATGGTCTTGAGATTTTCCTGTGAGACACAGCAAACCTTCTTGTGATGGTATGTATGGATGTGCCATCCTGGAGGAGCTGGACTACCTGTGCAACCTGAATAGGTTACAGGGACCGCCACATCCTACTAGTAGTGAGAAAGACACTACAAAATGTGAAACTAAACAACAATCATTCAAGAAGGAAAGTAAAGGAGAGAGCAACTGTCCGTGGCCACCACCAGCAAAACCATTTCCTTTTTGGGGGTTGTCTTGCTATTGCCTCTCCAGTGCACCTGTTGTCACTTTCATGGTCACCAAAACAGGTGACATTGATTCACAATCACTTATGCTTCCTAACTGGACAGAAGTATTATTGACTTGGTGTTATACTGTGATGATTACGTGTTCCCTTAAATTTTTTGAGCAGTAAATTTATTTGTGAACGTGTCTATGCTTCTTTTTAAACCCCAGCAAATTAGTTTTTATGCTCTGTGGTACAATGAGTCAGTTATGTAGCCTTCGTCACTACAAATTACATTTCTTTCCAGTGAATAAAAGTTGGTTGAATTCCATGTGAACTCTACAAGACCCGATGTTAGGTTACAGGTACTATTTCTGGGCCTATAATATAACAAATGTATTAGAATTCATACAGTCTTAAAGACCCAGTGCAGTCAAGAATATAATTGTATTATTCTACACTATGAAGTTCTTATATGTTTTTGAATGGCCTTTTTGTGTAAAAGCTTTTAAAGAGTAAATGCCTTAATATTCAGCCTGTTCAGGTGGGGTGGGAAATTTGGCCTATTTTGTCATTTGACTATTAATTAAACCAGTGACTGGTTATATGGATAAGGGGGTTGGCTCTAGACCATTTTATCTGCCAATAAGGGCAGTGCTCTTCAAATTAGTTTTCAGTGCGATTAGGATAAGCATTTCAGAGACCAAAGGAGGTGCAATGATGATGTTCAATGATAAAATAATATTTTGGAATTATTTTAATTCAATATACACAGTGATTTATTTAGACATGCACTGATGAAAATTACAAAGACTGCAATGGGACTTTAAAGTCAAAATTCCATTATTATTTGTGTGCTTGGCTCAGGGACACAGTAACTCTAACACTGTTACAATTGCCCCACACTAGCAGCGATGAAAAAAAAACAGCACATACCTGAAAAAGACAACAGTGACACGTTTCGCGTTTAGCCAACATAAAGTGGTGGACATTATAATACTTTGAATTACTGGTCATTAATGCTCAAGATGATGAGGAATCAATGATTTCGCTGTCCGTGTCCTTATGCATTCATAAAGCTGTTGTAAGAGCTGTATTTAAGCAATAAGGCACAAGGCTGTGTGGTAATCAGGGGTTAAGGGGTTCTTATGTTGTTCTTATTTTACTACTAATATAATAAGACCATATTACATGGTTAGTTTTGTCCATCATTGGATTCAATGTTTTTTTTTTTTTGATGTTGCATGTAATAGCATAACTGTGTAATGGTACTTCAATGAGGGTAGTAATGAACAGTTGACATAATAGTATATTACAGCGGGATGAATGTCATCAATAACGCCCATTACAGTTTTGTAACATACTACTTAGCAGAACTTATCAAATATAATGTTGCTTACAGTTTATGTTGTAATGTGTTATAAAGCTGTTATAAAGGCCTGATAAATGCATGAATAAGGACGCAAACAGCAATGTTTTCCAGAGCAGCAATACAGCGATCGGAAAATGCCAAACAAAAAGAAAGCCGATAAGATGTGCACACTGCGAGTGTTCTGGCTGGAACCGTTCAGTCAGTTAGGGATGACTAAAGCCTCACATTCTGGGATGTGTACGTCTGTCAGTTAGGGATGACTAAAGCCTCACATTCTGGGATGTGTACGTCTGTCAGTTAGGGATGACTAAAGCCTCACATTCTGGGATGTGTACGTCTGTCAGTTAGGGATGACTAAAGCCTCACATTCTGGGATGTGTACGTCTGTCAGTTGGGGATGACTAAAGCCTCACATTCTGGGATGTGTACGTCTGTCAGTTAGGGATGACTAAAGCCTCACATTCTGGGATGTGTACGTCAGTCAGTTAGGGATGACTAAAGCCTCACATTCTGGGGATATGTACGTCAGTCAGTTAGGGATGACTAAAGCCTCACATTCTGGGATGTGTACGTCTGTCAGTTAGGGATGACTAAAGCCTCACATTCTGGGGATGTGTACAGCAACCAGCATCAAATCTGCTCCACGCAGAAAAGGGATTTGTAACCCATCAAAGATTAAATTTTTTAAATGCTTTGAGAACATGTATTTTGCCAGTCAGGCAACAATTCTGTATATTCAAACACTCTCTAAATACAACCTTATACTTGCGGACTTACCACAGTGCATTTATCAGTCCTCCCAGAGCTACGGACATTTGGTAGGTTTCCATTTGCTCTCATATAACCCCACCATCAAATCTTACACAGCACACTATGTTATAGATCCGTTTTATTAGATTTTTTTGAAAGTTATATATACGTATTTTCATAATAAATATTGTCTGTGCTGTTGTGCCCTCTATCAGTATAAATACCAAAATATAGTTTCACATTTCCTACACCCACATGGAGATGTATTCCTTAATTCTTCATTCGAATCAAAGCAGAATCAAAAATAAATAAAAATAAACACAATACAGTTGATGAGAATTCAAATTCAAACGATACAATTTCAAACAAATCTAGATTCACCACATAATGAAATAAATAAAAATGTACAATGTAAAAATACGAGGACTAAGTTGAACTGCGTCCAAGGGCCATGTGAGTGCATAGAAGCTAAAGTCACAAAATGTCACTGATGTGAGTGAGCATCGGAGGACACAAAGTGCTAGCTGTTGAGCAGAAAAGCAAAAGAAGCTGATATTAAATCTGGCCCTCACTCGTTTTAGTGGCGACAGCGGTTTTTCCTGTATCTGTCATTTTCAAATATTCATTTCAAATTACACACAGTGTTGATGTAAACACATGCCCGTGTTTATTTCATTTCCGTAGCATATTTAAAGTAAAAACTATGAAATATACAAACAGTCCAAGCCAAAACATTTTTTTAAACCTTGTGGTGTACATTCAGAAACATTCATATGGAAAGTGAATAAAGGAAACAATAACAAAATCATATTAATGGCTATAATTATGAACAATACTTTATCAATCATATTTTACAAGGAGTTTCTAGCAGTCCAATCTTCCTGCCTTATGGTGTTCTCATAATTTCTCTTTCGATGGGATCCAGATGTAGGGTCCCGAATGCTCCTCTATAACCATTTTGCACTGATTATAAATGTCCTCTAAGGTGTCTCCTTGAACTAGTGCTGCAAACATAAAGGGAAAACAATCAGTACAGGCAGGATATAACAGGTAACACATTGCCTCATTGGCCATCAAGAAGGACATTTCTGTTTGTCATATAAATACTTATAGAGATAAAATAAACAGCAAAAAATACCGTCTAGTGATTCCTTGTCTTGGTGAACGTAAACTACCGTGGCTAAATATAAGAGCAGTAGTAACAGAGCCAGGGTGCACTGCTCCATTCCAGAATGATTTTTTGGTCTCCCTTGCTAGATTTATTGATGTATCCAAATCTCTAGATATATGAATATACTATAACAGTAGCCTGTTAACGATATATCAGCAACATTTGTGTTAGATACAACACAGGACAAGTGTTTGAGCGAGACACAGACGAAATGTGGAGGATTCTAATAAATGCTGCATTGGTGTCACGGTCATGCAACCTTACAGGAGGAGTGCGTAAAGCCCCTAAAGATGATTCAACCCTCCTGCCACCCAAGCCATGGGCTGTTCCCTCAGCTAGAGCATGACAAGCAATGCTTTTGCATTAAGTCAAGACAGGACCCTGAACAGCTTCAATGTCTAAGCCACAAAGAATACAGCAAGGCTGATCTCCCTGGTCAGTGAAACCCGCACGCGGCTGTGAAGCATTATAACCATCGCTGTTGTGGTCATTGACCAAGCCTGCCACTTGAACCTGAATGAGTGTGAGGAGGTAAACACGGGCACAACATGCTGAAATACACCAGACTGAGGAGGCTGACATCTGCTCTGTCAGCCTGCCATATGGCAAACACACACATTGTGCCCTGAAGCCCAGCATGAGCAGAAACATGAGAGATATTGGTTGAATATATCATTTTAATATCTTGGCTGAGCGATGGAAGTAAGATATACTGGGTATTGCCCTTTTGATGGAGCAGCCCACAGAAGTTGTCCTTTTGGCTTGATTCATCTAAACTGCAGTACAAAAAGTGTGTTCTCTGAGCAAAGAGGAACTGGTGCGTGCAGAACGCCTGTTTCCCGGTTTAAATCGCCACATAGGTCTGGTTTCACCAGAGATATTGGCTTCATTGTGGTTCAGAGCAGGGTCTGAATAACATTTTGTCCTCCGGATCTAGAAGCTTCCAGTGGTGAGTGGGGGTGTGGCCTGGGCAAATGTCCTGTAGCCACACCCATAGTAAAACTACAGACACATCACATCTCTCTTGAAAAATATTACGATCGTAACATAAAATGTGTTACTGTACCTGTGAAAAACTCTCCAAACTCCTGCTCCAGCTTTATTGCCCGGTCAAATGTTTTCCGGGCCTGCTCTTCTGTTAACCTCTTATTCATCTCCCTGGAAATAGAGGCTTGTTGTGAGCGTGTGCACAACATGGGCTGGTTTCATGCACACAAATTAAGCTTAGCCTCATACCTGAAACGTAAGCCCTACAGGGAACTAGATTTGAATCAATTGGACTAAATAACATTCAATGTTAATATAACGCAATCTATAAATATCAATTTCCACCTTAATGTCTGATTTCCCCTCTCCTCAATTAAATGATGACATTAAATGCACTCAATTCGATGCTTTCATTAGGACCCTGAGCTGTACATCTATCAGACAGCATACAGTTCCTACGGAATCCGTTTGTTTATGTAACTCACATTAAGGAATCGATGGACCGGGGCTTTATGAAGATGGCAATGGGATAGAGTTGTGCTACTTGCAGTCGTTTTATGGCATTTCCGGAGACGTCCAGTATGCAGTGTTTCCCCTGCTGACAGAGCAAATGGAAAGTTTAAAACCTGAACAGGTTATAGAATGCTATAGTTTAGATAAGGACTGGGCAATTCCAATCTTCAAGAGCCTCAGTGGCAACTCCAATCTTCAATTAAAATGAGTTGCAGCATTTCAGATGCATATAAATATACTATAATAATATATTATCTATAGATGTGTAACCGTGTGTATATACAGCACATATACAAAATTACACATTGAAAACGTAACTACTTATCTATAAATAGTTCCACTATCAATGCAAAACTGTATTTAAGTGGGCCAGAAAAGAATGGAAATTACACTCTGTGGCAATTTAATTAGGTACACATGCTCAATAAAGCAAATAGCCAACAGACATGGTCAAGATATTTCATTGCAGTTTTGTCAAACATTTGAACGGGGCTGAGGCCTGACCTAAGTTAGACTGTGGTGTGACGGGTGGTGCCAGACGAGGAAGACCTCCTGGGATTTCCTCACACTAGTCTACAGAGGACGGGGAGGTTAACCAACACCATCCCCTGGGCGGCAGTTCCACCTCGTTAAAAAGGTCAAAGGTGAACGGCAGGACCCATTCAAGCTGAGAGACCACAAATAGTCAAACAACAACAACCGCTCTCTACAACAGTGGTGGGCAGAAAGGCATCTTTGAACAGGCATTGAGTCAAACCTTGTGGAAGTGCCACAGCAACAGAGGAACACACTGGGTTCCACTCCTGTGAGTAAAAAGACAGTGGGAACCTGATCACCAAGACCACTAATCACCAACTGGAAAAGGTCAAACTTTTCCTGGTCTGACGATTCTCGACATCTGACACGAGGGACAGAATTTGGCATTGAATGATTCCGTGGATCTTTACTTCGGGACATGCTATTGAGTTTGCTTGGACCAAAATCCCTCAGGAATGTTTCCAGCCCAATGTTGAATCTAAGTAAAATGTAATCTAAGCAAAATGTCAGGCTGTTCTTGGAGAAGGAAATGGGTCTTAGTCAATCTAAACGGGTGTACCTAAAAGCCACAACATTGACAGTTACCCTCTCAGCCACATATTTGACCGATTGAACACTGGTTCCATAAAGATTGTCGTTGTACTGGCCCGCCTCAATGAACTTGTGCTCTTGGATGTCCTGCTCCATCTGTTCTCTGGACATTACAAAATGGTAGTCACGCCCATTGACCTCGTAGTCCCGCCTTGATCGAGTAGTATCTTTGATGTAAAGGAGGAAAAGAGGTAAACAAATGTAATGTTAAACACACAAGCAGAAGTTAAATGTGAAGTTAAACGCACAAGCACAAGTTAAATGTAAACACAAAATCACAAGATTGCGGAGACAACCGGTGTTAAAAGCAATCCTCATTTTAGAAACTGTGTCCAGGAAACTGTGATTATTTTGAATTATATCATAGGGTGTTGTGTCTTTATAAACTCCGACAGCTCAATGGATGGCAGTGGAAAGTCAATGTTTATCAATCAATTAAATCTAATCCAAATTTCTGATTTACTTTGCAGATATATAGGCAGGGAGTAGGATTGTTAACTGTTTATGTGTTCAATAATCTCACACATTTTTTGAAAGTACCATGTCCAGTCACCCTTTTTGAAACCTTAAAAAGCAGGGCACACACAGAAATCTGATGTTTGAAAGGTGACTATATACCAAATGTAATTGTTTTGATAGGCCAATCAAAATGTGCTATTAGTTAACATACATTTGTGTTATAGGTATTGTGTAAAATAAAGAGATTCCCAAGGTAAACTATAGCATTTTTGTGGCTGGTCGTCCACAACATTCTCCAAGACATCAACAGTGTGCTTCTATTCTAATATTGACACACCTGTGTTTCCCACACAGCCTCTATCAACAATGTAGTTCACACTATATACCATAGTCTGTGTACCAGCACTCACCTGACGGCCCTGAACTGTTAGCTGCTTTATCATGGTTTTCAAAAATAGATGGAAGCAAATAAAAACAGAATAAATAATAATAACAATGATCAAAATACAAATATGACATCAAGTACACAGTGGTGTGGAAAGGATTTAAAGGGGCAACTTGCTCAAACATAACCAAAATATATTCTTTACATGTCCACTTTTGATTCATTGCAAAGAATTGGGTAAGTAGTTTTGTATAAGTCACCATATTTACTGTATATGGTGTTTTATACATATGTGAACAAATATTAAATACGTAATATTAAAATTAAACAATATGACAACATAAAAAATGATGAAGATGAGTAAAAGACAAAACCACAATGATATATTGACAGCACAGTGGAATATACCAATGCTACAATGTCTATTCATATTTGATAGGGAGAGCCAATCACAATGCAGCCACTGTCTCCAACCTGAGACAGCCTGAAATACTGAACCCGGAAACCGTCCCCAACCTAAAACAGCCAGAATGACTGATCCTGGAGTATATGTATCCTCGCCTCAGAGTAGCTGTGTCCTCTGCCCTCTAAATCTTTTTCATCTATAACCTACTCATTTAATACAAACAAGTTAATACATACAAACCCCAGGTTTTACTGAGAAGATGTAGGTACATACGTGGTACGCAGGAGCCAAATTTGTCAGGGAATTCTGAAATCAGGTCGTCATTGATTCTATCCTTCATTGGTCCGAGGATTATGACAGGTCTGGCGTAATTTACTGAAAGAGAGCATTTGTTTATTGACTTCCAGACATTCCAGACCCTAACTGCTCCCTCAGCATACCTCTACAGAATAAACCACAGTAGCTGCTGACCCACTGTCACTCTATCTGTGCGAGCCGGTTCCAGAGGATGTCTAGTAACTCAGAAAACATGTCCCGTAAATGACCTACGCCTGGCAGCAGTTTGAAGAAGCTGTCAATGTCTTTAAAACATACAAGGTACCGGGTAGCGTGACAATGTGTGAGCAGCTAATGCTTTACTGACTAAAATGCGAAGGACCCCTGTCTGGTAGAAGTATGGAGGAAGACTCACTCTCTTGTCGAATGACAGGCTCATAGGAGAGAATCATGTCCTCTTGACTCCCTGGGGACAAGAAACACAAAACAAAACGGTTACAAAAATAGTTACTCTTACACGAAACGAAAAGCGGCTTGGTGAAATCCTGAAGCTAACCGCAAAAATATTGTTTGCCATTGTTAGTCACTCCGGATAAAACCATCTGATACGAGAACAAATAAATAAAACATACCAAATAAGGTGCACCTACTCTGCTGCACTTTGCTTTCAAGTAGGCAATTTATCACTAACACTGACATTTTGACTGTTTGAGGCATTTTAATTTAACTAGGGTTGCTAAATGTGGCCACACATTAGTGGACTAAGTGGATAATCCCTACCTACAGCAACTTGACCATCTGTCAAGGTACATACTGTAGAAGTATACTGTTGACTTATTTCATGACATTATATCTGTATCTTTAGTCAAAGACTGTAATAGGCTAAACTATTTTAGGTCATGACTAAGACTCTCTAGAGGATGATCACATTGTGTGCTTGTCTCAAAAACGTCCCTTTCTGTATGCAAGAATTAATTTAACCCATGCCTTGGTTTAGTTTAAACGCATTAACGTAAACCTTACACACCTGTACGCAGTTTTACTTGCACAGAAAATCACAAATGACTTGGAAGACCCAAGGAAACCACACAGAATGTATTACAAATATAATATATATGTATACCCATATCAAACAAACTTTTGTACAATTTATCCCTTAGTCAAAATATTTATTTTCAATATTGTCAGTACCAAGACCAAGATTTATGATCAGTTTGCTACAATAACGTGTTTATTAAGATTTCTTGGCGATAATAGTTTCCATTTATATTTAGCACATACAAACTGTAATTAATGAGTGTTTAAATGAATTACAACAGTGTCAATTGGTTGACAATGACAATTGGTCCACTAACAGAAAGATTCATCCACAAATTTTATAACAAATATTTCCCTAACAAGCCAACAAGCTTTTGTACAACGAGAGATTTCTGAAGCTAAGTTGCAGCACCAATAAGAGCCAAGCTAGCAAGATCCTAATGGAAAAGGTTGCTGCACTCGAGCATGTTTCTGTTAGCCAAATGTCTGCTCTGTAGTATGCAGGTGCAATAACACAATTCGCATTGAACACCATATAAACCAAACCATATATTTGTTCAACTTTGGCAACATAGTCAATTGTATGCAACATGAAATACATTTGTCAAAATCTAACAAATACTGTCCCAGTTACTCTGCATTCATTTGAACGATGATGATGGGATGGGGATAAAAACACAGCAGAAAGTTAGTCATGCAAAAAAATTACAAGCAAAGGTGTGTGTCCATTATTTTGCAGTATAATAAAAAAGCAACTTCTGAAGCTGGCATTATTGATTCCCAACAAATGGTAAAGAAACACTGCAAACTACAAAACTCAATGAAAATACACCCAAATAAATGAATACAGATAACAGTGAACATTGAGAATGTATTGTGCATTATGTCAAATAACTAAACAGCAGAAGTGTACATCGCACTAGCAGTACAAATAGTTCAAAGATGTCATGCAGGCCTAAAAGGAGATATTTAAACGTCCTCATGTGCATTCACACAGAGAACTAAGGTCTGACATAAAAAAAAAGATTAGAAATTTACTACAAAAAGATGAGAAAAAAGACTATTTTGCATTCCTTTTTATGTCATGCATCCAATTTCAGTTTGATGTCTGTAACCACAACAATGAAAAGGACCCAACCTGAGATGTGATCTTGCAGCATGCAAACAGTCCCAAGTGGTTAATAAGGTAATGACCAAATGAAGAGGGAGGACACCGACCGCTGAGTCAAAATGCTAATGTGTTGAGGGGAGTGTTGCTTGACTTGACAGTCAGGACCAACCCTGAACCAACTTACTCAGGGTCTTGGTCCCATACCCATCGTCCCCTACACCCGGGAGGTCCTACATGGCCGTCCCAAGGAAGCAAAAACAGGGAGAGAGGGAAGGGAATGCCGTAAAGGAGGAAGGAAGAAGGAAGTGCCATTAAAGAGGGGAACAGATGAAGGCCAGATCAGATAGCCCAGCTCAGATCGTCTGTCTCAAACAATGTGCTGACACCAGACGACCAGCCTGAACCGGATCGGCTCCTGTAACGTTTCCCATCTCATCCCACTCGGTTCTGTAAGTATTAACTGCAATCGCATCAGATGTCTGGGATCTTTAGACCACCTTGTGACCGTTAAGACACAGGGTAGGTTTCGATGAACCACTGGTAACCGCTCAGTGACTGAGAAGTTGATCCGGACCTGAGCTCCCAAAAGCCCTCACTGGGCCACACAGCGGACAAGAGAAAGAACAAAACAGGAGGGGGGGGGGGGCCTCCCATGACAACCGTATCCCTGCACTTTTCCTGACAACGCGCCTGTGGAACACCAGTGTGTACCTGTATCAGTGTGTGGTCCTGATGGCGTGTGGAAGCCTACTCACGTTCTGAATCACTGCCCTCCTGCTCACCCACATCCTTGTTCTTGTAGAAGGGGAACTTTCGGGTAAAGATGAAGTTCTTTTTACACTTGTCATTGAATGACTGTGGAGGAGAGAAACGTTGGGGGTGGGGGGGGCAAAACAGGGGGCTCCGATTGTTGTCACATCCATGCTGACAAAGCAACTAGTTGCAATATGTGGGACGTGAATACATGACGGCGTACTCACCAAAATGAACTGGGTGACTGACATAAGACTAACATTGCAATACCGTCCTGGCGGTTTGGGCTAATAATGTATGGCCCAAAGTCGGGTTGATGTATAACTTAATAATAACTTCAGAATTTAGAAGGTTTTTAGTTGAAGTGACCGTGACAGAAAGTAACGGCGGTCATGTTTGCCATGCACTAAATCATGTGCCACAATTGCAACATTCGAACAGTTGAAATTAAAACAAACGTAACAACACAGGTGTAGATCAGAAAACAAGCATGAAGGCCAATATGTGGTATGCCATGCATTATAGACGTTACCAGTAGGGATGCATCGATATATGGACTAATCAGTATTGTATGTTAGTTTAAAATATGGTTTATTATTTCAGACTGATTGTGATTTCATCAGAAAAAGCATCAAATATGCCAGTAATTCTTATAATATACTGGTCAAATAGATTAAGGGAACACTTAAATCACACAGGGTCTTGATGAACTACATTAAAGATTAAATCTTTTCTGTACATTGTGTAATTCGTTGAGAACAGAATGATGCAACAACTGTCAGTAGACACCAAAAGGATATAATCAGGAAGGATAAGGTGAGAGCAATTGTCTGTGGCCACCACCTGCACAACCATTCCCTTTTGGGGGTTGTCTTGCTGTTTCCTCTCCAGCGCACCTGTCGCTTTCATTTTCACAGAACCAAGTGACACTAATTTACAATCGCTAATGCTTCCTAACTGGACAGACTCAAATTCCTGAAGTTTAAATTTCCTGGCGTTATACTGTGATGATTACGTGTTCCCAAATTTTTTTCAAGCAGTGTTTGTGTATTTCTTTTCTTAAGTCATGAGTCCTTGCTTTATTATTTTTCTTCTTTTTTTTTATCAGGCATTTTACCAATTTACTATCACAGAAAGTGTATTTATTATAACATAATTTATACTTCGACTTATTTTGTTATTAATATAAATATTCATACATCTAAAATATGGGTGGTTGACTTGACATGGCCTTTTGTATTTCCAAATGCCAAACACAAATATATAAAATTACAATTTGTCAAAAAAACTTTTAATATTGTTCAGAATATGCTTCTTCATGTGAGCATAGATTTTGCCCCCAAAATGGATATCATATGGTGTTAAACTATATTGTGATATTTAAACTGGCAATTGTTTGTAGACCCTTGGGGAGGAGGGGTCCTTGTTTAACCAGAAGTACTGAAAACACCTTGTGAGTTGTCTTTTGTTATTTTTTGACACTCCCAGTGTCTTCTAATGCAACGCTTTTTACATAAAAATGCCAAATGCCATTATTACTATGAATCTATGTAACCATATTGCAGTGGGTATGTCGCTACGATGCTACACATAACCACAAGGCCCAATATTGTGCTAATTGCATGATTTGTAGTAAATAGTAAGTAGTAAATATAGTGTGACACTATATCATATAATGTGACAGGTTTTGTTTCTCACTTCAGATGGGCCATTTGTCACACCATATGATATGAACTGTATTTTTCTACACACAGATGTTAAATTAAAAATTTTAGCTAACAATTTATTATTGTATTTTATATAACTAATAGCTAAGCTTTTAATGTATGTTTTGTCCTTTTAACACTTAGTTTTGTCTATCATCACATGAAAACAAGTAAACTAGCCTCGAGTGTCCTTTTTTTTCTCTAACCTCTCACCGTAAAAGTATCCTATAATTTATATATAACATAATATAATTTTACCTTAGCGCCCATTGAAGAAGGCTGTAACTACCATTTGTCATACTTAATTATTATTAACCTGACCTTGTTTATGTGACTAGTTTACTCAGAGGTAGTTATTAGTAATCAATACTTGCCATTGGTTAATATTCAACAGACGTAACTGTGAACAATTACTTGTGACACTATTCTTTATTAGTGTGTTCCTCCATAGAAATATTGTTTTTTACTAATCTTGTGTCCCATAACCAAGAGCAATACAATGTTTAGATGCACAATGTGTCTCACCCTTTGTGTGATTGTTGTTCAACCTTCTTGTTTGAATACTGAATACATATAGTACATGTTATTGCATCAATACATTGTTAGGTGACGTTGTTCATCCTATGGTGTGACACTATATCATTTGGTGAAACATTCAGCATTGTGACCAAAAAACACTTTGGTACTGATTAATATGTCAATGGAACACATTTAAAAAGACCCAAACATTTTGTTAGATTTATAACAGGGTTTGTCGGAATTTTATCTTAAATAATTAAGAAATGTTGAACTGAACTTTGTGCAATGATTAAGAAACATATTACAAAATGTAAGTAAAGAAATTCTGGATCTCAAGATAGTAATGATAAACATTATGATAAGGTGTGTTTTTTAAGAACAGTATAACCCATTTTAATTTTATATGCCATTGTTTTTATGTCAAACCATGGTCGAACCAAAAAATTTGGAAATAAATTCTGATTCCAATACAAATCTACACAACTCAATTTTATATAATGACATAAAAGGCTTGTTTGTCAACCACCTATATATGAAAAGATAACTTGTTTGATTGAATTTTAATTTGTTGAATTTAGAAGCATCAGAAGCAACCTTTCCTTTAAATGAATGCCACAGTACACAGGTACATAAATGATCTGTATTCTCTGATTATGTTGAATGAATATCGTCAACCACTGTCGACCAATAATTGTCTTATCATGCGTCCCTGGTTACCAGTATAACGTCTGAGCTCAGGAATATGTCTGTGACTCAATCACAGCCCGACAATCATGCAGGTCAGAACATTGGAGTGAAGGGATGTCATTCCATGCCATGGCTGATGGAGTTCTAGGTGCAAGACTATACCATTAACACATTATAAATATAAAAAGTAAACATGAACAAACATGAAGGATTATGACAGAAAGAGGTGAAATGACCCCCGAAAACAATCCAAATAGAAGAAACGGCTGGAGGCAATGTCGAGGAAAGTGCCATGGGAGTTGTAGTTCCCGTAAGTAGTGCCATGGGAGTTGTAGTCCCAATAAGTAGTCCCATTCGCAGATTGTTTGCACACTGGCAATGCATTGTAGAGACATCCAAACAGAAAACTAATTTGTGATGTACAGTATACATTTTGTACTAAATATAATGTAGGCATCTTCAAGATGTACGAACATTCTCCATATCAAATCTTGCAAATGTATCATGCATATGTTTTATGCTATCTGGGGTGTTTACTTAAGTCAGATACTCTATCACAGTAGTCTGGATCTAAATATTTTGGATTCTAACACGGTGTTCATGAGTCAATCGCAGTAGTCAGGGCTATTACAGTGGTCTGCATACTAATAAAGTGGTCTAGATTCTAATACTGGGTTCTGGATTCTATCACTGTGGTCAGGATTCTATCACAGTGGTCTGAATTCTAACACCGTGATCTGGATTCTACCAGAGTGGTCAATATTCTATCACAGTGGTCTGAATTCTCATACCGTGATCTGGATTCTACCAGAGTGGTCAGGATTCTATCACAGTGGTCTGAAACCTATATTTATTTATTATAAAATGTTATACATGACAAGGGACTAGGATTCAAAGTTTGGGGTGGGAATATAATGGCGAAAAAGCCATGCAGTGCAGAACCAATCATTCATCTTTGAGATGGATATTCATAGTAAGGTTGTAACAATCAGTTTGCCCACAAGCAATGGATGTAGTTTTTTAAAACAGTGGGCGTGGGTTAGTTTAACGCTCATTGCTGGCGTACTGGAAAAGGGCTGAGATCTGGATAGTCTGGCAACGCAAGGAAACTGTGGGCTCCACATGAAACAAGTCTACTGTGATTTAGGTTTTGTCCTTAATAATCCTATCCATAGTGTACTGCATTTGATAAAAGCAACGTGCGGAATGAATACTGATACAGGGAATATGATGTTATTTCGGGACACACTACTGCTAGGAATCATAGTTCTTAAGAAAAGGCAAACAGCCCCCCACCCCAAGGGGTATAAACCGGATCGGTTGTGGAGGTCACTAAGTGGATTATTGGCACAACTACTGGAGAAATCCTGCTTTTTAGTGCTCAGGCACTCTGTAGGGTGAGCATGTCTGTCCTTCAGAACTCCGGTGACCATTTCATCATTTAAAAGTATACCTTTCAAGCCCAACAATGCCAGAGATACCTGGTCAATAAATATATCAAGCTGAAAAGTTACCCAACTGCTCTAGATTGAACTCAACCCTCCATAACATACAAAAAAGCTTTTAAATAGGAGTAAATTAAAATAAAACAAAAACATATAATAACATAACCACCTCTACTAATCTCAGGAATCTACATAATGTGATGGGGAAGTTTAGAGTATCTTATAATTAAGATAAAAACAACAGTTTAGGCTACACTTTCATATTACAGCTAATTTTACTGTATGTGATTTATGGGTTTATCACCACTTTGATACCAAAGCTTGAATATACTTGGCAGTTCTTAGTACAAGATCTTGGCACTTACCCCTTTTGAATCAATGGTTCCAGGTTTGGCATTGAATTTCACTGTTTTTAGACGTGCTCGTTCTTTCCTCTCAACCCTGCCAGTCCAAGGAAAGACACACATGGAAAAAGTCACACTAGAATGGATTTTTCCTTTGTCAAATTTGTTCTGCCGCAAATGATTTGTAAAACAAAAGAAAAAACGATTTGTGCTGGTCGTCTTTGTGCAACAGCCTCCCCCGCAAACAGCAACATGAAAGCAGCACATGGAAAAGTGTTACAGCCTCAGCACCAGTAACCCAGAGGGTTGGATCCTTGAGCCCAACCACATGAAAGTCCACAAAGTCAATCTAGATTTGAGCAAGGAGCTTCACACTTATTGCTCCATGGTTACCGTTTATAATGGTTGACAGGCCTGTAAAAAGTCCAAGATCCTCCAGCGTCTGAAGCAAAGCTCACCTTCTCTTGCTAGGGATGACCCCCATCTCCTCGCTGTCCCCATCGGGGGTCACCCTCCGGGCCTGCCACCATTCATCGTCTGAGGCATTGATGACATGGAGGATGTCCCCGTGCCTGAAGCTGAGGCCTTGGCTAGGCAGGCCACTGTCTTTGGCCTTTTCATAGTCAAACAGCGCCCTGTGAGGGTAACAGAGGAAGATAGGCTATTGTTAAAATAGTGAAGGGCATCTATTCACCGGAAAAGTCAAATGGCGTCCAAGCAGACCCACCTGACGTAAAGGGAGCGTTTCTGATTGGTTCGAAGTGATCCGGACCCAGAGCTCATGCTGTGGTTCATCATCTGTTCTCGCAGATCATGGATCTTAGCCTCAAAACGCCCATACTCTGCAAGAAACAGACAACCACCGCCACAATGACACTTGTGTTTTCTACTCCACGCATTGAGTAAGCTGCTCTATACTGCAGAGGAAAGGAAACCTGATGAGAACAGTAACCTAGAATGGCCAAATTCTACTTTCTTCACTGTGGCTTTCGAAGTAGTACCAATAAGTGTTGCAAAGTAGAAGGGGCTACATTCAGTCCCCCAAGTAGGGTACAGATGTAGGTTCAGCCTCCCCAGTCAGACCTTTATCATTTGTGCAGGACTGACAGGATCAGCATCTAGACACAACTTCACCATTCAGCAGCATATTAAGAGATGTATTTATGCTTATTGAGGTATACAGTTAGCAGGACCTGGAGTCTATTACCCAGTCAATTAGACTAACCTGATAACAGAGAGAGTTTATAATCCCTCATACAAAATGGATAACCGCAACAAGGTTCCACATAACAGTAATAGGAATAAATCATCCAACGGGAGAATTAAAGACTCCCTGAAATGTCTCCCTGAGTTCTGAGAAGAATAAGCAGAGATTGACACAGGATTGACTGGCTAAGTTCTCCCTTCATGGGAGGGCTTATAAAGCACTGCAGAAAGACGACTCACTGCCTTGACTTATTTATTAGTTGAAGTTCAGAGAAAGAAAGAAAGAACGAAAGAAAAAAAGAGAAAATGAGAGAATATGGTGTTTAAAACCGGTGTTTCAATGTAATGAACTAAAGTATATAGAATAACCAGTGGAAAACAAAAAACGTTATGATTATCTTTATACTACAATTGTTCAAAAGGTGCAGTTTTTCAAGATTTGTTTACTTTGACCAAAAAAATGGTTTAGATCACGATACATAAGGTCAGTTAGTGCCACATTTGTTTAATGAGTAGAACAAGCAGAATTTCTTTAAAATATAATTTACATGAGTGGTGCCTTCACCAAATAACCCAAACTGCATTTTAATGCCACAGGGAAAACACTGGGCCTTACATTTTGGCACCTAGTGAACTACCAGTCAATTAGTAAATACTTTTTAGGAATAATAGGAAGAAAAAAATGAAGACAAAAATAAACAATCAATAAAATGTGTTGGCTGTGGTTTACTTCATAACTAAACGTGACTCCGTTGGAATGTTTAAAGCCTCTGGCCAAAATTAACCATCTTTGGAAGAAGGGTGGAAGATGGGGAAAAATGCACAAATGAAAAGGCAACAACTAGATGTTCAGATGGATACAATGGGATGTGAAGATGACATGAGATCATGATGCCTTCACCAGGAAACAGCACAAGAGGCATTGGTTTGGAACTCTGAGCTGAGGGATAGTGTTGTCAATTGTTCACACTTAGCATCGTGACTAATTGTGCCAGGTTGGCCTAAAGCTGGCAGCAAGCCCTTTTAGACCACAAAAGTATAGCAATTATGTTTGAATGTTTGGAATTTGATAATTACATGTTCGTTCACTTATTCTTATTACACAGATCACATTTCTAAGTTATTAAGATTTTGTTTTATACTGATAACACCTATTCCGCAGCTCAGGCTATTGATTCAGAAAAAGGAAAATAATCATATAGGAGAGGTGTGTAAATAAAATAGGTCCATCTGTGCATGCAGAGTAAAATACAAAAGACAAGGTTAAAGGGATCATTATCCAGCCTATCCAGCCATTGATCTCAACAGTTCTTAGACTTGCAATGCTCTTCTGTGACAGTTCCATTTCCTTAACAATTTGCTGCAGTGAAACAGGAGTTCCGTAAGGCAGCAAACACAATTGCAAAATTGACGATTGTACTGAAGGAGTCGTGTGCTGTCATCACACACTAGGTGAACATGAAAGGAGCGCTCTCAAAAAACTATCAAAAGCTCTTCCTGTGACCAGCTGTGCGAAAAGGAAAACACTAACCAACATTGTTTCCTTTTATTCTTATTAGATATATTGGACGACTAGTTTCTTTGGTAGTGAACTATCTTGCTAATTACGTTGCTGACATTCATGCTGGATGTGCCCAAAACAAAAAGGCAACAGGTGTTCTCTTTGGTTACACACTTCCACAAGGCCGGGCAAACGGTTCGGCTAAAAGGCCACTTACGAAATTTGGAAATTCAGAAAAGCAGTGTTATACACAGATACATTTACATTTCCACAGTTTCTGAATAATTTGAGACATTCAGAAGTAGACTGAAGCCCTTCATCCAAAGGAATAATTCGTTATAAGACAGCAGATATTGCCCAGCCCTGATCTCCATGTCTGTGTTGGACAGTAGAACGAGGGGGATACAATATCTTGCAGGGGTCGGAGGGTGAGGGATAAAATAAAAGGGTTAGGGGGTGTCTGATACCAGGACAAAGCCTGTGAAGAGGCAGGGGGGTAAATGTGCTGCCCACACTTCAGTGACCCTCCCCCATACTCCCCCCTGGGAAACGTCCATGTTCAGAGCTGCCACAGGGGCCAGGTTGCTCAACTTTGACCCCAGGGCGCTGATCACATGGCACAAACCTGGTGCTGGCGAAGGGGCCCGGCGTGGGGAGCACAAAGCAAGTTCTGACGGGTGAGAAAAGAGAGCAGTCATCAGTGTGAGGAGTTCTGCGGGCCAGTCTGTCTTTGGTCATCTCCAGCACACCCGTCCAGCACACAGTTTCACTGCACGTGTTCCAAGTTTCACTGTGACTTCCTGGTTGTCATACCAACCGTCACGCTGTAGTCTGAGGAAACCGATCCGTTTACACTGTGGTTCTGGAAGCCCTGGCCCACGGCCAACCTTAATCCATCATGACATGTCTAGACGAACCAATAAAAGACCCTGGGAAACTCAGACGATGTACTGACATTTTACAAGGAGTTAGCTAAAAACACACGCCGTGATTAAGTGATTATTTGCCTGTATAAAATTAGGTCAGTATTTTTCTAAAGGATTTCTTTATTCAGGGTTAATGGTCATCCAACTTTTCCTCTCAGCAATAAAAGCCCTCCCGTATGTGGTAGGGTGGTATTTGCCTTGTTATTTTAACCTAGGCAGCTAGAGGAATCGATCCAGCCACCTTTTGGTTACTGGTAAGATTATGCCCAAACTAGGATATAATATAATACAGTTTGGTACAGTTTGTTGGCCCTTCATAGGAAAAGGTTTGGCCACCCCTGAGGTAAACTCTATGCTACCTGCCTTCTGCATCTGTTTCAGCAGAGGGAGGGATCATAACAAGGTCCACCTCAACAGAGGGTCCACTCAGGTAGCCAAGACGCCACCTTCAGACCAAAGGAAAAGTTTAACATGGCACCATCTGGCCTTCATGGGGTAACTGGCTAAATCACATGTAACTACAATTTACAGCTGAGGAAACAAAATATGATTTGGAGTCTTTATCGTTGGCTTGTCTACAGAAATATCAACCAGCTGACCACAATTGATGGGTTAGCGAGCATAGCCTTGTAGAGTTATTGTCCATGTGCCTCCCACCATGATGAAGCTCATTGATTGGCCCTAACAGCTGACACTCACCTTCAGGCCGGTACTGAGCAATAATGGTGACTGTTTGTCCCGCCCCCTTTAGTGCTGCAGCGGCTTGCTCATGGGTGGCGCCACGGAGGTCGATGCCATTAACCTGCAGAGACAGAAAGAAACAACAAATGAGGTCCCTCATTCATGCTCTCCCCTTACACTGAACCTATTGTCTGTGTGTGTGTGTGTATGGTTGCAGTTGTGGTGGGAGACCACTATATTGTCCTATATTGTTTGTCGTTTGCTTGAGGTAATTTGGTCTAACTGGACCTCTATACATTTTAATTGAATACCCCTGGTCTAGATATTAGGCAGATGCAGCTCCATCACCACCTGACTGGCCTCAGGCTGCTGAAACCTCCCTATTCTGCACTATGCTCCAACTCATTGCTGTTACCTGTAAGGGAGTCTATTGCCAGGGTCATAAACGGCGGTGGCTGTTCATGCAAGGACCTGTACATTGCTAGACAATATTGTCTGGATGAAATGAGGTGAGGCGAGACAGGTTTCACAGCTTATGGCACAGCCCCATGAACAATCAAGAGTAGGAGGAAGTCTAATAACATTCCCAAGGAAGGGCACTTTAGCCTGAGGCAGGGAGGGCTCCTTGTGGAAGTGGGCTGCACATTTGACTGCTACAAGGAGAAGGCCTTGAAAGCACCTTAAATACATTATCAGCCTCTTGTGTTATACCTAAACAGCCCCATCCTGTCTTCAAATGAATGAATCCTGTTGTTTTGATTACAGCTTGTGGACCCAAATTAAAGACAATGGGTATATCTGTGATGTACTCCTCACAACGCATTTGTGGCTGAGGAAATTCCCCTATATGGCATTGTGAGGAAGTGAACAGACACAAAAATAACGATGGAACAAGTTATTCTTAGCCATTAAAATGAGGACAGAGAAGTAATGAGACTTAACTGCCTAATCTAATAAAGGTGCCAAGGTCATCACTGATTGCAGCCTAACCACAGTTTTGTATCGTGAGTAATTTCAAGAGCAACTTTTCATGGTTGGGATTACAGATAACCTAAGACAGATACAAATCTAATTGGTAGAGGTGTGCGTGAGCGTTGCATCCTCATTTAACACATCAATCATTTAATCAAAAATGATTGAGCGTATGAAATCCCAATAACATCACGGGAGAAATGTGGTGGCAATAAATTGTTCCTGATGCAATAACTTCAAATCCTAACAATAGTTCAATGAAGTTGAACGATGAAGTTGAATGAGTAACTGATTACCCACTTTCAGAAAATGTAACAATGAATGCATCAGTGTTTTTTAAACATATTTACATATATACAGCTACTTTCAATGTTAATATTGCCAAAATAGTTCAACAATCCCATCCTAAATGCTGACCTTGTAAATATTCTAAGTGAACATTTACAATTTCAACGGTTGCAGATATACAGTAAAACGTGGGCATGAGTTTGCCCAGCACAGTTGCCTTTATGCTGTTTTGTTTCCCTATAGTGTGTGTGTATTCATAGTGTTTGTGTGTGTTTACAGAATGTGTGTGTGTATGTGCCTTCTGTAAGTATTCAGACCCGTTCAGTGCCTCCCCATTTCATTTCAAAATCTTTTAGTCTTCTTGGGTGTACTACTACCAGCTTTGCACACCTGGATTTGGGCAGTTTCTCCCATTAGTACTTTCAGATGCCCTTTAGATCTGTCAGATTGGATGGTGAAGGTTGGTGAAGGTTGATGGTCCCACAGATGTTCCTCACAAAGCCAGTCAAGGACATTCACAGACTAGTTCCGAAGCCGCTCCAGCATTGTCTTGCCTGTGTGCTTAAGGTTGTTGGTGTTCTTCGTACCTCGTCTGAGGTCCTGTACGCTCTAGACCAGTTTCTTATTTAAGATTCTTTGTGTATTTCGCTCTGTGCATCCTTCCCTGCCGCTGAGAAGCATCCCCATAACATGGTGCTCCTTACACTATGCTTCATCTTAAAGATGATGAGCGCTACCTTGTTTTTGTTAGGCATAGCGCTTGGCATTCACATCTAAAAGATGTGAATGATTTTGGTCTGAAAAGAACGTCAAAGAATCTTTTTGGCAAGTGAGTTCTTGGTCAACTTCTAAACATAGTTTATGTAGTTTGGCCGGATGGCAAGCTCAAGTACAATTCTAATTTTAATTCATTTTCATGTGTGGGGCCTCATATAGACAGGTGTGTTCTGTGCAAAATCAAGTCAAATTGATTTACCACAGGTGTATCAATTTCTTCAATCAATTTATAGAGACATCTCAAAGGTCAATGGAAACAGGATGCACCTGAGCTCAATTTGGATTTTCATGGCAAAAGGTTTGAATAATATGTACATTACATATTTTAGTTTATCAGTTTCAATAAATTAGTACAAAATTCTAAAAACATTAAGCCCATACCACAAATGAGGAGAAGGATTCATAGTCTAAATACCTTTGGAAGCCACTATATATGTGTCTCGTTTGACCTGACATGTCACTCAGAGGTAAAGTCCATAAATGTCTCAAACTGTTGATAATATGTGCAAATGTGTGTGTGTGAGTGTCTGTGTGACAGAGAAACAATACCTGCAAAAATGTACACTCGATCATATGCGCCTGTCTGGGTAAACTCACCGACAGGATCTGGTCTCCCCTTCGCAGCTCTCCGCTCAGGTCGGCAGGCCCTCCTGCCAGGATGAAGGACACGAAGATGCCCTCTCCGTCCTCCCCGCCGACGATGTTGAATCCCAGTCCGGTGGAGCCCTTGTGGAGGACCATCTTCCTGGGTTCCCTGTACAAACATGTCAGGTAATACATCAGCTCAGCGTCCGAGTCTGAGGGGCTCAGCATCTTGACGGTCCGTCCGGGAGAGGAGAAGAAGAGAAGCCCAAGCCGAAACAGACGCCTGGGTATGCGAAGAGATCTGGCACAGTGACGGCACGGACCCAAAGGGGGACCGTGCTCTACTTAGAACGTTGTCCCATTTCAGAGCGGTTTCCTGGAGACCAGGAGCCTGTACACGAGTGCACAAATACACGAGTGCACCAGGAGCCTGTACACAAGTGCCTGTACACGAGTGCACAAATGTACACTCACACATCCACACACAACAACGGAGAGAGCGAGACCGTGCGCCCGGCTCAGGACATTCTGAGATTCCGGTCCCCAAGGACTCTTCAGGTCGATTCCCCTCTAAATGAGAAAACGTGGATCGACATGAAATACGACCAACAGGATAATCCTCAGTGGAAGGATTGTTGAATAAATATCAGATTTCTTTGTCACTTCCTTTACATTTTTACTAGTCAGTTCAAGAGGAAAAACATTTGGCAAATTATTGACATATTAATCAGATTACTGACATATTTGTGAAAAAAATCTAAGTAGGCATTACATTTTGGCATTACCCATGCCTCATCTCGATGTTATGTGAAGATTTTTATTTTTTTAAATAACATGACAAATAAAAACGTTAACCCTTGCTCAGAAATACAAGTATTATGCTAGTATTAAACCCTAGGCAAGGCAGTCTGAAAAGCCAAAAAAAGAGTAGGCAATGACACTGCAGTGCTACAAGGTGATGGGTTAGACCAATGCACACCTCAAGGGTACCTAATAAGTCCTATTTTGAGGTTAATTTTAAATATATACTGTTATGGTTTCAAAAAGAAACACACTTTGGAAAGATGAGACAGATTGCTAGAGTGCCCTGCCACCAATCTACTGTGAAGGGACCCTGTCTCTGTCACACCAACTCCAACCTTATTTAGCTAACACGGTCATGTAGATCAGCCTAACTTGATGGATCTTGCCAGGTCTGGTTTTTGGATGCTTGTGAACATTGGTCTTCATGTCAGGCTACAGGAATGGGATGACTAACACTGTGGTCGGTTTGTCAAGCATCTTAGGACCGCTTCCCGTAGAATTGTGTTCACTGCCATCTGAAAATGTAAAATAATCTCCTTGATACAACGTCTAGTTTCGAAGAGCTACAGTCTGTAACTACTCTGTTCTCAGTAAACAGTTAGTTGATCCACCAATAGAGAATTGTAGAGGCCTCTGGTATTAAAAGAGCAAAACAAACAGGGGGCAGCTAGCTGTTTGCCTGGCAACCCAGAATCCTTGTTCCAGCAAAACCTGCAACTTAAGCACAGCCAATAGTATCTTCTCCTTAAGGAACCTGGTCTGGAGCACATCCAGAATTACTTTCATAAGTCCAACAAACCCATCCGCTTGGGTCAAACCTTGTGTGTGAAACAACACTTTAGTCCAGGAGTCTCAAACCGGTTCCACGGAGGGCCGAGTGTCTGCAGGTTTTCACTCTCACCTTGTACTTGATTGATTAATTATGTCACTGATTGGTTAGGTCTACCCTCATCTGGTTATTTAGGTCTGAACCTGGAACCAATTTACAGGAAAAAACTAAAACCTGCAGATACTCGGCCCTCAGTGGAACCGGTTTGAGACCCCTGCTTTAGTCACTGTTGTTTCACTTACTTTGATCCTTTCATAAGGCTTAGAAATTCCCTTTAGAAACTAAACTAGATATTTATTGGAAACTCTCTAACCAACCTAAGTTGCAAAGCCATTGGCACATTTTGAAATGTATGCTTTTTCCGTAAAAGAAATATGCTTTAACCGCATGTGTTTTGGTCCCGACACAACCCATTAGTCTCTGGGAACGATTAACTCACCTTGGAGCTACTCATATTCAAACTGAAGTGTCTCCAAGCTTGTGACATAGCATTCGTCGTTAGGAGTTAGGTTAGCCAGGCAAGGCGACCTGAGGAGCTTGTTACTGTAAATCTGTATCATGGTGTAGATGCTGGAAGCGACCTGTGCACCAGAGTTGTATTGACATGCTGGCTGACCCGAGGAGCTTGTTACTAAGCATCTGTATCATGGTGTCACCAGCAGCCAACATGGCCTCCTAATTCCTCACATGACTTCACCTCGTAGGCACAATATGTCTGCAAACAACAAGCTAGGCAGGTCCAGCCCAAAATACACAGAACTATTCCATACCAGGTTTCATCTGTGAAAATGTGATGTATTTTCCTTCACAGCACGGGGTCGGAGATAGGAATATCTCCTTCACACTCTTTTTTCCCCTAAAATATGCTTGAACATTCTAACCAGGAGGAAATGTAATGGAAGAATAGAGTATATAATTTATTTTACCTAAGCACTGTCTGCTTTTTCCTTTGACATTGGGGCCAAAAGGCAAAAAGCTCCAATGTTCTTGTAATCACAATGTTTTAAAAAAAGGAAACTTCCCCCCCGGGGATTACAGCCTTTCCCATCAAATAGCCTGCAGATCCGTAGAAGAATTTAGTGCAAAGAATGAAGGCGATCTACTGCCGTTCTGTACAGCACCCGGATTTCTGATAGACAATTCACAAGACCTAACCAAGCCGACTGTCATGTCCTGGCTGGGGGCCCCTGGCCATATCTGTGCCTCGGGGCTCGCAGTCAGGGCATGACACATGGAGGTGCCTCTATTTCTGAGTCAGTTGATCAACCTAAAGAATGGTAAGTAATAACAAATGCAGTGGTATGTTATAAGAACACGTTATTACAAAGCATTTTCTTTATTCATTCTATTTCTTTCCTTTATGCAAACGTAGCCCCAGCGGTGACATCTTCCCAAGAACCGCAAGAGGGCAGTGGTGGTCTGAGACGAGAGGAGGGTGTGATGGCCAATGTGAACCACAAGGGGGCAGTGATTAAGTTATGAATATCACCGTTAATCAGGTCAACAATACATGTTATGATGATGTTTTATTGATTGCCTCTGATAATGAGTTTTGATACAGAGGGCTCACATAATATACTATTATGCAACCATTCTGGTATCGAGAAGAATCAACAACCAACCATTCTGACACTGATACAACCACCGATGAAGAATCTACAACCAATCATTCTGATATTGATATAACCACTGATGAAGAACCTACGACCAACCATTTTGATTACATTTTGAGTGACGAATTAAGCACACTACCAGTTTTGAAAAGTATTTTCTATAGCAGGACCAATTATCACCCCTGCCATCTACACTGCTATCACTAATGCCATCTCCACTGCCATTCCCACTTCCATCTCCACTGCCATCACCACCACAAATGTATTTATTAGAAAGCAAATATTACTAAACTGTGTGGTTGTTTCACTTCCTTGAAACGTAGGCACTACTTATACGTTCCTCGGGATAAGTGTCTGCCAAGCGACTACAATGTCAAATGGTAATCAGGTTTGGATTACTCTGGTCTACATGTTACACTGCAGCTCCCCACACTGTATTTTAGAATGCACATGGCCAGTCAGACTTCCACCATTCAATGTAGTGAGCCTGGTTGGACTTCTAACTTCCCTGGAAGATTCTTTCTGATGACCCTGTTCTGATCAACCAGGTCATCAAGTCGGATTAGCCTATGAATTATACAAACAAATCTATAATACTTTACAAGAGAAAACTTAGTAACTTAGTAATGGAAACTACTAAAGAAAACCCAGACTCCAACAACAGGAAGTGTTGGCATATCCCATATTATGTTACTCTACTAAAGCATCAGTTTACCATCTACCGGGGGATTTAAGGAACACTCCTCTTATTCATTAAATTCCGCCCTGTACAAGCATCTTTATTAGAAAATGACTTATTCAAAATTGGACCTAGAAATCAGTTCCGCTACTCATTTCCATAATGAGCCTCTACATTCAGACCTGGCACATCTGGAATGTACCATCCATTTAAGATTCAACAGAACACAAGTATCCAGACCTGGTAGGGTAAGAGTTAAAACAGAAAAACAGCCATTCTCTGGATTTTCTTGTAAATATCCCCCTAATAACAGTATTCTCCTGTGACAATAGATATGGGATATAAGCCAGAATTGTTAATAGATCATTATAGTGGGGCCTAAACCTCCTAAACCTATCCACACAGGCCGGCAATACATCCAGCTGCAACCCATTGATACAGAGGGAAGAGACGGCCAGCCAGCTGGAGGGCTATGGGATGCAGGGACAGTAGTCTGCAGTCCAAATGCTAATGCTAACACTGTTCTGTAAATCCACGCAGCACATCTGCCACAGCAAATCCTAACCCAAATGCTAAGGCTAACACTGTTCTGTAAATCCACGCAGCACATCTGCCACGGCTAATCCTAACCCAAATGCTAATGCTAACACTGTTCTGTAAATCCACGCAGCACAAACGTGGCTGAAAAGGAAAACAGAGAGCTGATTCTAAATTCACCTCTCTGGATTTGCTCAGACAACCAATCTGGAACATGCATTAAAACTGCATCTCCCACCACTGAGACGTTGATGTCTGGTCTTAAAATCTGGTTTTATTCTATGGCGTTCCGAGTCAGTTTAGGGTCACTTATGTCACTCTGTCTTGATTGTTTCTCGTGTTTATATACTGCGATATGTCGTGTTTGATTGGTGCACAACTTTGTACAGCACTTTGTTCAGCATTGGTTGTTTTTCAATGTGCCATGATATTCTTCTTATCCCTCTTCTCATGTATTTATTTAATATGTTACGTTCTCCCAGAACCGTTGACCATGCAGGTCCACGCAAATGTAGTTGGCAAATTGATGAATACAGACTATCGGGTGGGTTGCTTCTACTGTTCAACTGTCCATGAAACTTCTACTTTCAACCTTCATTTATCACTTAACCAATGGCAAGCTCAATCAGCTCTTATCAGTATCCACCCACAGCCACTCAATTAGTGGAACGCAGCTGTCAGAGTGTTTCAGTGGGCGGTATGACAATGATAGAGGCGAGAGTGAAAGACACTTGATGAAGAGCTTAGCTAAGCTGACAGCCAATCACTAATCAGTAGGCAGTAGTCACATGATTTCTGTTGGCGATTTAATGAAGGCAGCAACACTGTATTTGTAATATAATCCTGCTATTTCAGGTATTCAAAGCACTTGTATTATAGCAGTTCCCACTCATCCCACTTTACCGAAAAAAAAAAAAAAAGTGAAAATACTGTTTGACTAGATACACTATAGATCTTGATGAGAAAAACATACAAAACATTGTTTAAGGATGTTGACATACTGAATAATTTTGAACTATTTTTCTGAGTATACAGTACTGTGTAAAAGGATATGGTTAGGAAAATTGTTGTAAAACAGCTAGATACAAGAAATCTGTACCTGGGTTAGGGTTAGACATTTCTAACCCTAGACATTTTTCCAAAAATGTGAAGTTGTAAACTTCATTCTGGCTTATTTATGGTGGTTTTGGAGTTGATGTATGACTCATTTTACTGTGGATAGACACAGACACTTGTGTATCTGGATCCTCCAGCATCTTCACAAGGTCCTTTGCTGTTGTTTTGGGATTGATTTGCACTTTTCGCATCAAAGTACGTTCAACTCTAGGAGACAGAACGCGTCTCCTTCCTGAGTGGTATGACGGCTGTTTGGTCCCATGGTGTTTATACTTGTGTACTATTGTTCCTACAGATGGACGAGGTCCCTTCAGGCATTTGGAAATTGATCCCAAAGATAGTATCTGATGATTTCCACATGATATTTAAGCAAAGAGGCACTGAGTGTGAAGGTAAGCCTTGTATTACAACCACAGGTACACCTCCAATTGACTGAGATTATGTAAATTAGCCGATAATCACAAGTTACAAAGCCATTACATACATTTTCTGAAATTGTCCAAGATGTTTAACAGCACAATCAACTTAGTGTTTGCAAACATCCACTGAAATTGTGATATCATACGCAAAAATCTAAACTTAAATATCTTACTCCATTAGGCAGCACTAAAACTCTGATGACGTTTGCTAACATCTAAGACAGCAGGTGTTAACATGTAATCATGTTAATGCACCTCAAGGGTTTGCATCATGGGTGTGACACCTGTTGAGAGCAGTATTCAATACTATTTCTTTAGAACAGGGGTATTCAAATCTTACCCTACGAGGTCCGGAGCCTGCTGGTTTTCTGTTCTACCTTATCATTAATTGCTCCCACCTGGTATCTCAGGTCTAAATAATACTCTAATTAGGGGGTTGCAATGAAAATATGGAGTGGAACTGGCTTCGAGGTCCAGAGTTGAAGACCCCTGCTTTTGAAGGTGTTAAAGTTCACAGAAAAAGTACCAGTGGTCTAACCAAAGCTAAAGCAGGCCGGTCAAAGAAAGGGCTCAGTGACCCAGCCTGACACATTAGGTCCAGAGGAAGTGTCCTCCAATTACAAACAAAGGATCAGCTTCTCCACAGCAATCCTTAATAATCGTTAGTAGGGGAAATGCTAAACTGGCCCAGCTACTCTTGATCTACAATATCAATAAACATATTATCTATATGAATTGTATCAGAGAACTGCCAGTATTATCAACTAAAATACAGCTCTGACAGACTTTCCCCCTAGACATCCTGCATGTTGGATGTAATTCAACAGACTTGCCAAGAGTCTCCTTCATAGCCCTCTTGTCCAAAACAAATGAATGACACCGCTCAGGAATATAAAGACCTATGATCAAGTGGAACTCCCCTCCATCCCTAATTATTAAGGCAAACGGGGATCTGGGTGAAATGAATAAAACATGAACTAAATAAATAAAACCACAACCCTACAAGGTCTCTGAAGAAACATACTCGACGGACACCCACTCATTACCGCTCATATGTCTCTATGGTCAAAAGATTTTCTGTGTGTACATTTTAAGTCCCTCCATTTGTAACGTCTACTCACTCTCTAGTTGGCCCAGCAGGTTCACCAACAGTCACCGTGGTGATTAATAATAAGGATCCTTATTAAATAAAAATAACAATGATTGACATGCCAGACGCAGAACCAACGTATAAATACCATTCCACATAGTCCTGTGAGTTGAATGTAAATGGCATATATTGAAACCAAACGGTTAAAATATAATAATCTTCATTAAAGAATATATTCTAGTCCAAAGAAACAGATTAAAACCTACTGTAACAAACTTGGATGCAAATAAAGCAATATACCACCATTTCCCAAAGCCAAAATCAATTGTCTTCTTAAGTGTCAGCACAGTTTTGACCACTTATACACATAATAAACTACCGTACTACTGAAAAGAGCACACCATGCCATTAATTCCGATCTAACAGGCTTTGCAGTGACTTGCATAATTTACAGCAGGCACATTCATTAAAAGATGAAGCAGTGACTATGTTATTATTTAAAAAGAAACTTTGCCTGGTGTTAATACACTAACCAGATAGTTACTTTGCCTGTTGCTAATACATTGACCAGAGAGTTACTTTGCCTGGTGCTAATACACTGACCAGAGAGTTAATCTGCCTGGTGCTAATACACTGACCAGAGAGTTACTTTGCCTGGTGCTAATACACTGACCAGAGAGTTAATCTGCCTGGTGCTAATACACTGACCAGAGAGTCACTTTGCCTGGTGCTAATACACTGACCAGAGAGTTACTTTGCCTGGTGCTAATACACTGACCAGAAAGTTACTTTGCCTGGTGTGTTTGCAGGTTTTCTCCGTTTGACTTATTCCATCCTTTACCAGACATGTTTTATACTACTGCACACTATATTGGTGGTAAAGGAAGAGGGTGTTGCAACATTTGCTATGTTTTTATGTTGGGCAGGGTGGTGCACCTACTGTTTGACCAGCCCCCCTCCCCCAATAAATAACAAACTGTCCTTTAGAGCAAGAAAAAACTGTGCAGTGATGACGATGCAAAATCCTATATATATATATAGACAACTCCAAAGCTGAAATGCCATAACAACAGTTGACTAATTACCATAAACACTGAGGAGGTTTTCTACAGTAATGGGACCCTGCATCCATCCTGTTAATGTTGGTAATACATGAACAACGCGGTTGGCACTCAGTTGGTCATCTGGTCCTGACAGCATCCACCTCAACACCTCATGCCTTATTCATGGAGCCATCTCACTCCCAAACTCTGCTGATTGTATTCACAGATACGCTACTTATGCATAATTGATAAAGTATGTAAAATAATAAATAAACCCTGCGCAAACAAGATAACCATGGAGAAGTGCCAGAACAAAGTGGAACAAAAAGCAAACAATCAATCAAAGACACAATCGTTAATTGTCTGCTTACCAAATGTTGATAGTTATCATATAAAGTTGCACCTCAATGCCTTATTAAACTCATACATAAGGAGTCTACCGTTGTCCTTGTTTATGTTTTAATATGTAAATGATTTACTCCCAGAGAGGCCAATTAGGAATTACTTCATAAAATATTGCAGATTATTGAAATTCTCAACAAACATGCAAACATTAACAAAAGCTTAAGCCATCCTAAAGCAGAAGGGAGATGCCTTTTTAAACACAACCAGGGGATTCAACAACAACAACTTTACTGGATCTCAGATTGATATTACAGATCTGTAATAACTATGACAAGTGCATTCCCCACCTGCTACCATCACACCACACAGTCCCCATTTCCTACATCACACCACACAGTCCCCATTTCCTACCACCACATCACACTCTCCCCACCTCCTACCATCACACCACACAGTCCCCACCTGCTACCATCACACCACACAGTCCCCACCTGCTACCATCACACCACACAGTCCCCACCTGCTACCATCACACCACACAGTCCCCA
>JACXGK010004133.1:0-40182 GCA_016801125.1 Novumbra hubbsi | reverse complement strand
GGTAAACCCCTGTATGTCTGTGTGTGTTAGCTGTAAGGATGGTGTGTCTATGGTAAACCCCTGTATGTCTGTGTGTGTTAGCTGTAAGGATGGTGTGTTTCTATGGTAAACCCCTGTATGTCTGTGTGTTAGCTGTAAGGATGGTGTCTCTCTATGGTAAACCCCTGTATGTCTGTGTGTATTAGCTGTAAGGATGGTGTCTCTCTATGGTAAACCCTTGTATGTCTGTGTGTTAGCTGTAAGGATGGTGTGTCTATGGTAAACCCCTGTATGTCTGTGTGTGTTAGCTGTAAGGATGGTGTCTCTCTATGGTAAACCCCTGTATGTCTGTGTGTATTAGCTGTAAGGATGGTGTCTCTCTATGGTAAACCCTTGTATGTCTGTGTGTTAGCTGTAAGGATGGTGTGTCTATGGTAAACCCCTGTATGTCTGTGTGTGTTAGCTGTAAGGGTGGTGTCTCTCTATGGTAAACCCCTGTATGTCTGTGTGTATTAGCTGTAAGGATGGTGTGTTCCGGCGATACCAGGGGGCTCGCACCAAGGATGACTTCCTAAGCTTTGTGGATGAGAAGAAGTGGCAGAGCATTGAGCCTGTGTCCTCCTGGTTCGGACCGTCTTCCTTCATGTGAGTTGATTCATTGATTGATCTCTGATTTGACGTTTGTAAAACCTGGCCGCAAACAAAAAATATTTCAGAAATAGAATGCTTTATAAAGGTCTTTCAGAGCAAGGATGTTTGCTATGTGTGATGTTTGCTTAAGTACATTACTTGAAAAAAAAAATTATATACATATATATAGAGCTGTTTTACAACTCGAGTGGAGGCCACCTATTTTATATCATTATTCTTATCAGTGCTTCACTCCACTTCCGAGCAACAGGAAATATCAAACACTACGCTCCAACCTCTTTCAATAGTTACAAAGCCACTTAGATTTGTGTTTAGCTATACAACCATTAACCCTAGGTTCATATCTGATTTATGTTTGAGTATAATGTATTATATGTTAGGATTGGTGACATTCTGTTTGACCCTGTTGTAAAATCCATCCTCATCAGAGCCCATCTTGTTTGAGCTGTGCATGTCAGTTCACAACGGCAGAGCTCAATCTGAACCAGACGTCCCTGGAACACAGACATCATTAGTCTGCAGGGCGGTGGGTGTGGTTGTAATAATTACAGCTAAGGAACTCTACTATCATTCAACCCCAGTTACAATAACAACATGCCCATAGTTGCTTGTGGGAATACACCAACATATTGAACAAGTCTTAGTATTTTTATCAATTAAATGTATTTATTAAGCCTTTTTATATCAGCAGTTGTCACAAAGTGCTTTTACACAAACACCCAGCCTGAAACCCCAAGGCGCTTGCAACTACATTGTTGAATATTTAAGCATTTCTTTTTTCAACTATATTTAGAATATGGCTGTAATGGGTTGCCTGCCAAATGGCTTCCTGTTCCGTATGATGTTCTCTCCTTTTGATCAAAGCCCTTTTCACAAGTTGACTTGAATGGTGTGTCATTTGGGATGTGGTTATATTCCGCTCTGTCAGCCACTCAACTCTTTAACCAAATTACAGTTTGAGGTTTAAGCCGTTGGCTAATCTATTATCTTATTTAAAAGGGTATTTTCCTCCTCTCTCTCTCTGCAGGATGAATACAATGTCGGCTCTCTTCAAGCTGTCCATGTTCATCAGGGTGAGCACTGCCATCTCTGCGTGCCATCAGGCCTGCTTGTCTGCGTTCCAAATCGCCTCCTGTTCCCTATGTAGTGCACTGCTCTGGTGTAAGGTTGTGCTCCGCGTAGGGGATGGGGTGCCATTCGGGATTTATTCTTGCATGTTTGCTTTTTTTTTTTTCTTTCTTAATTGTGGTCATGACGGGTTACCATCATGCGTTCCATTGTGAGTGTCATTTCACTTCCTGTTTTCATCTACCCTCCAGCGTTGCCATAACTACCTGACCGAGCAGTTGGGGGTTCCAGTGTGGGGCTCGTACGTCATCTTTGGACTGGCCACGCTGTTTTCCGGCCTTGGCCTGGGATTGGTATGATCAGTTCCAACTGGGTTGCCTGGTAACCCTCCGGTCTCAAATGCTCTTTTTACCATTTCAGTTAAAACACTGGTTTTGATTTTATTATGAGTGGTGATTGAAATGTACTTTCAGTGTGTAGTTTACTTTAAGGCACTCAACCTAACCAGACTGCATTCTGTGCCTCCTCTTCGCAGATTTTGGTGTTCATAGCAGATTTTGTTTTCCCATCACGCCGACTTAGCTCCCCAAACTACTACCAGAGTAAGTATGAGATGTGATCAAGAGCACACTGTTTACAGGTTTTAAATATGGAATAGGACTTCTATCAAATTCGTTTAAAATATTTTGGTTTGTATAGAGAATTTCTAATTCATCCTTAAAAATTTTTCCCAGTTGACTTTGGCACACATGGCATGGGTGTTCAGTAGTGTTAGTCAATGTTGTGTATGTTGCTGTCTGATTGCAGAGAAACAAACAATGGAACAAGCCAGGCTCATTCAACAGCTGGAGGAAGAGCAGGAGGCGGACGGAGAGGAGGAGGATGATGAGGAGGACGATGAAGATGGAGAACAGGAGAATGACTGGAGGAGGAGGAGAGCATCCCCCGAGGGCCGCCCCGAGGCCAGGGGGGCGGGTTACCCAGAGGAAGCCCTGCGAAAGAGGGTTGTGGGCAACCGTGAGGACCAGGAGGAGGAAGAGGACTCCTAAAGGCTGGGGGGGAGAGCTGCAGGTGGCCCATGGGAGACGCAGCCAGAGCAGGGAAGGTGCCTGGCTTGGGGCCTGAGCTTGTATTCATAAAGCATTTCAGAATAGAAGCACTGATCTAGAATCAGTTTTGCGTGAATGTACACAAACGGGGGAACTGATCCTAGATCTGCTCTGATTGCTTCATGAATATGAGACCTGTTCCTGAGCCTTGGTTACCCGTTACAGAGCCTTAGTAATGTCCCGGTAATGCTTTGCTTCCTTTATTCTCCATTTGCTTCACCGGGATCGCTCTGAAACTGTGGTCTGCTCTGTTCTCACAATTGGCACCCCCTCCTGGACTGGAGGTGCTAATGCTACTGTACACTCCCAACAGCAGGGTCCTGTTCATTGGGTTTCAATAGAAGTACAAAATGCAAGTTTTCTGTTGAAAAACATTGTCTTATGTGTGCCCCAATGAACAGGAGCCTTTTTTGTCCTTTTGGTTTTTAAGCTCATCATTTGGCTTTTGCTCTACAGTGTATGCATTTTTGGTTTGATTGAATTTCTTGAACTTTAATCCCTGTTTAACAGACCATAATGGCTTTTGTTTTGAGCATCCTTTCAATTTATGATATTTGCTGACTAATATATATTTTTCTTCCTTTTTCACCTCCTTTTTGTACCTCAAATCCTATCATTTTCATCAAAGTCTTCCTTGACAGGACGTGCATCCACCCGAAGTGATATGTATTTCTTGGTTAATTAATGAGCTGTGTCAGTTGAACGAATTCTCAAACCTAGTTAAATACCATAGTTTGTGGATGCACAGTATATGGTACTCCATAGTGATTTTAGAACATATTAATCCTTTTACAATCTAATGAAATTGCAGTGCTGTTGACATGCTTTTTTACAGGAACCTATGATCAAAGTTCTTCAGTACAGGGACCCTCTAATCTGAATTCACACCCAGATGTTTATTTTTGCAGTGCATTTGTTGCCCTATATGATCCTTCTACAAAACTGTACAGTTTAGTATCTGTTGGTAGGGCACAGTTCAACTGTTGCCTGCCTGGTGTTCCAGTGTATCGAGGGTTGTGGTGTTTACCCTTCCTGTTCTTGTTTGTCTGTAACTGGTTGGAGCTGTGAAGGTCCCCCAGTTAGGCCTAACGGGTCTGCGCTCAACCCCGATCGGGTATACTGATATTGTGGTGTGAAATGTAAATGTTTTGTTAATATCTACTGTGGAGTTTATGTCCATCCCTTAGCAAAGCAGGTAGTGGAAGGTGTCATGGATGTGTTCTGTTTACTTGTGTGTGATGTTCTTCTTTTAAATTATAATGACTTCTTATAATTACTCATTGGTCATTTGATGTCATTCCCGTCAGCCGTCAGACATAAACCATGCTATGGATACTACCTTTTATACAATAGCATGGCCAAAGCTCTGTGTCCTACTGCCTTGTCTTAGGATTCCTTTGGTTTTAATTAACTGTGGCAGCAAACCAAATGGCTTTTAAATGGCGTTTGAACCTATGGATCTCTCTTGGCCACTTCGGTATGTTTAAGGCAGTTTAGCACTAGTTAAACTGGTTAAAACCAGTTCACATTCATGAAACGTCTGAATGCTTTTTACATCATATGAATATGGATTTTCAGATCAGCCACTTCTATTCCAAGACTTGTTCTGATAATGGTCACTTTGCCCATTCTAGTGATCTTAATGTCATTCATTACAATAACATGCTGGTGTGTACTGAAGTTGAACCGATGGTTATGCATTTTTTAAAATGGGGGGTTGACCGACTAATGATTTCAGTTCAAAGGTTTAAAGGTGTTTGGAAGTTTTTGTGTTCATTGAAATAAGTTTACTTTTAAAAGGGATCATCTAAAAACCATCTGTATTTTACCGATAACATTTCATTGGATAAATGAATATTCACATAAAGCATATACCTCTATGATTGGTAGAGCAAACAGGTTTTGGTTAAGTAGCCTTGTGAATCGTCTACAGACTGCTGTCATTCAGCCGTTGAATAAGGCAGGCAACTCAAATTGCACCCTGTGTCGTCTTTGGTAATATTTGGCCGTGAACCCCCTCTCTGAAGATGAATCAGGGAGTTTGGATACGCAAAAGACATGCGTTTCACATGAACATGCTTGTATATGTTTGCGGAACCGATTAAAGATACCCTCTCTTTATTTGCTTATCTGGTTTAGAGCCATGTAGCAATTATAAACTGCTTTATAATTGCTTTAAATCCTAGTTGCTGATTGGTTGACAGCCGTGGTATATCGCCTGTTTATCACCGGTGTGACATCACTACTGCTCCAATTGCTTTGGTAACCAGTTAATTGCAATTAGAGTTTTTGGTTAATTGCCAATATACCAATGCTAAGTGCTGTGTCTAGGCACTCAGCAATGTGTCATGCCTACAACAATGCTTTTAGCCATGGTGAATTGGCCATATACTAAACCCCCTCATGTGTTATTGCTTAATTATATAATGCCATTCTTCCTATTCATCGCGAAGTCTCTTTCACATTGTATTTTTTTTTTTTTTACTAGTTATTTCTTTACATCAACAGACACAAACCTAAAGTGTAACTTGTTTTTTTTGTTTGAAATGTATAGCTCATGCGTCCTTCAGGTGAAGTTACCTCAGACAAAAAGGTGTTCCAAATGGTGAATTATTCCCTATATATTGCTCTTTGTTTCAACAGGGCCCTGCCAGGCAGTGTACTATATAGGGCACTACTGGGGACACTAAAAAAGCTATGTTGTTACCTGTGTAAACAAGATCTCTTTAAATAAAGAATCAACTCCTGTTTGAATGCAACTGTACTTGTCTCTGGTACCTTAACTGAAATTTACATGTGTTGGCTCACAGTGGATGTAATCCTGTGTGATGTTTAGCAAAGCCTTTAGTTTATTTTGTTTTTAGATTAGTTTTTTCCTAAATGACGTTTATTTAATTTGTGAGGGTTTGTATTTATAATGCCATTACTGCCCAATGGGTGGCGATCCCCACACTTGTTCTGTCTAGGTACAATCATCAAGGTTTGTGGTACCATTGTAGTTATTTCCCTGTATGTTTTTCAACAGTTATGTAATTCAATACTTTATTTCATTGTAATAACTAGTTGTTTTGGCAGTTACTAAAATGCCATGTGATTTTTGTTCCTGGTTTAAAAAAAAAAGTGTAATCCTGTACATACATTTATTACTATTTTAATTGTCTCATTACTCAGCGCTGACAGAGGACTTTAGCCATTGGGCAATAGAGCAATATCGTTTATCCTCCTCATTCCTGTTCAGTCTGGTACCAAGGTGTAATTGCTGAGGGAGGCAGTGACAGTTGGGCTTGAAATTGCGCTCAAATGTAATTTCCCTCCACCAGCGGGATTAGTGGAAGTGGGTTTTGTCAGGGGAATGGATCCACCGATCAGCCTTGTCACTCAATGCAGGCTGAGAACACACACATCTACACACGCTCTGTTTAGCACAGTGTTGGCCCCGAGGCTTCGTCCGGAGGGGAACTCGTGTCATGAGGGTGGCGCAGGGCTCTGGAGGATCTGCCATGACACGCGTAACGTATTCACACTTACACACGTTTATCATGGTGTTGGCCCCCGGGGACTTAGACCTGAGAGGAACTCATGTCATGAGGGTAGCGCAGGGCTCAGGAAGGATCTGCTATGACACGCGTACCATACACACACTTACACGTGTCGTCATCCATCCTGCTGGTTGGCTGTAACAGGGGGAGGGAGTGTGTGTTTGGTGCTGTCATGTCTCAATCGTTACCTATCCTGTTTTGTGTTGGGTCACCGCTGGTGCTGGTTTCCTAACAACTCGTCCTCATGAATTACACAGGAGACCTGACAAGAAAGAAGAGCGCACACACACCCCACCTTCCCCCTTTGTGGTCCAATCAGCCAGCGAGAGGCTGTATCACATAACACATAGTTGTTTTTCAGCTGGATGTTTGTGGTTTGAGGCAGCAGAGTGAACTTCTGGTCTCTTCCCCCAGGGGTTTCTAGTCAATCCAGAGAAATGCCTCATTCCAACTACTTAAATACACGTGTACTGAGCTGTAAGGAAGTGAAAAATAATAGGACTTCTAAAGTTCCCCCCTTAGATTCAAGGCAAATTGACAATAACCATGTAAAGAGGGGAAATACATTTGCTGAATCCTTTAAGAAGTTCTTACTGACCGATATGCTGCCCAGGAAAGGAAACCCTGTAAGGCATCCGACTGTTTCATCACCGCCATCGAGGTGGAAACAGTGACTCCATCCATAGTCATGCCAGGTGGCGTTAGAGGTCCTCCTGAACCCCAACCCTGGATTAGGGAATTTTTCCAGTTTGGAGTTTCAGTTAATTCAACCACGAAACGGGCCATTACCAAGTTTCCTTTCCACAGGTACTGCGTTTTATATGAACTCAATGACATTTGGGTAATTTTGCAGACTTTAGCGAACTATAAATGCCTGGCTTTAAGTGCATAACAGATTTTTGTCTCCTCCCGCCTTGTCAGGATTGGGACACAAACTCTTATAACTGTGGTGCCCATATTTTCTGCTTGCGTCCATGTGTGTGTGTGCGCGGGAACGTGCTGCGTGCCAGGGACTACAAGACATCGCCTGTTCTGGGAATCAGGACTGGTGTTTCCCTTCAGTGACGGCGCAACTTAGACTCAACTTGTCTCAACACAGACTGCGAATAAATTGGGTTAGTGGTTTGCATTTGTGAAACTCCAGTGTTCATCGATACAACTTGTTTACAGTTCTTTAAATACACTTGTATCTTTAGCCATTTTATACTTTTTGGATAGTGGAGAGGCATTGTGAAAAATAGAGTTAGACAGAAATACTTGTGAGCAGGATTTGACCCCATGCTACAGCTGTATATGTGCACAGGCGTTGGTGACATAGATCTTAACCACCCAAGGCCACACATACATTTTGCTTAACAAGCCACTTGGTAAACATGTCTTGTTTCTCGAGTTGTAGGCTGTGAAAACACCAACAGTATTTTTGGGGAGAAAACTATGCCGTTGTCTCCCATGCGTCTGTCTCTCTGTATACAGACTAGTCTCAAATAGAAGCATGGGCTCCCTTGAAAACAAACAAAGATGTGCGTCCTAAAATGGCAGTCTATTCACTATGCAGTGCTCTACTTTCCAAAGGTCCTGGTCGCAAGTAATGCCCTATGTAGGTAATGCGGTCCCATTCGGGATGCCGTACAGAAAATGCATGATTTACACAAGTTGTAACAGACAACTGAACCCCCCTAAGGAAAACACGGGGAAAGAACATTCCTGTAAAGCTTTGTGTCTTAGCTCTTCTATTCGTAATTGCTGTAGTAACTCATACAGGAGTTTGTTTATTTGTTTTTATCAAAGCAGGACTTGGAAGCAGTACCTCAGTACCACAAATAACGCCAATGAGATTCACATATTTCTGTCGCCCTGGGTTGTTAACCTCCCATGTAACCAAGGCATCTTCCTCACTAGGTGGGTTGAAACTCAGGCACTCTGTCACTTGGGGATTTCCGGTGGTTTGGAGTGACTCGGGGGATAGTCGATTTCTGGTCGGAGTTGGGTTAATATTCATAGCTCGAAGCCTCAGTTAACAAGGGGTTGTGATTTCCATGGATAAGAATGAGTTGCCCAACCTGAGTGTAGTGAAGCTGTCCCTGAGATGAAGATGCAGAAACATGGACACTAATATCCCTTCTGCACTACTTTTGACCAGACCTTTTAGGACTCTGGCTTAAAGTAGTGTTCTAGAAACAGAAGGCTGAGGAATTTTTGACACGTCCCGGGTTGTTTTCAGTCAGCCACTTAAGTGGAAAACCTACCCTAAAAATGTATTTAAACGTAACTTATTGAACCCTATCTCATTAAAACTGTACTTCGATGCCTTCACAGGGCATGAAAAATAACTTATTGGTAAAAAGTTTGGGGTCAGTAACCAAAAGGTAATTTATTTTAATCCCATGGGCAACAGAGTAACACAATTTGTTGTCCCTTTGAGCAAGGCACTTAACCCTTAAGGCTCCTGTGAATCTCTCTGGATTAGTGTGTCTTAAATTACTCAAATGTAAATTAAAACTGTACAAGACATAGGCTTCCTCATATATCTGACTAAATAACTCGAGGCACATCTTCCTAGAATAGAGCTACATTTTTGACTAATGGTCTGCCTGTCCATTTGAGAGATACTTATAAGTCTTTACTGGAGACCCATCTCTGCAGTAGCTCCTATGACTGAGTGTAGTGTAGCCCAGGGGCATGAATGAGGGGCGAATGACAAGGCACAGGATTGATGAACAACATCATGAGTCACTGTCTATTATCACATAGTCACTACAATTATTTCCCTACACTGTCTCGAAGAGGTGCATCAAGTAATACTCTGGGAGTGGGTCAAGTCACTGAGTTGATCTTTCGGTCTGGCTTTGTGCCCCACTCGTGCATTGGGAGAGGACTCTGATTCGTAGTGTGAATTGATGCTCATAACGTTCAAGCGTGATTATTTTGAATGTAACTACTCTGTCTCCGGGAGGTTTGTGTCTGTTGGCGTCTCTTTCGTGGTCTGGGGCAAAACGATTGGAGCTATTTCCTGCTTGGTTTGCCCTGTCTGTGGTTATCTTGGGACGGAGCCACAGTGTACCCAGACACCCTGTCTCCGTCCCAAGTATCTCCGGAGCAATTGGATGTGCAGTTGTCATCTAAAAAAATTTAAATATCTTAAATGAACAGAGCAAGGTTAAAAGGCCATATACTGTTATAAACTCCACCTGCCAAACCTAGAAAACTGTACTGGCCACCCCCTGGAACCACATTCCTCTATGGTTCTTTCCCAGGTTCACTGTTCTAGGAGCTTTACCTAGCCATTGTGCTTTGAATTTTCATTGCTGAATAAGCACATTGTACTGCATTGTGACCAGATGGAAAAGGGGCTGTATAAAACAAATGTTATTGGTTCCTCTCTAGGTCTCTTCTTAAATGTCAGCTCCTTTAGGGAGTTTTTCCTAGCCACTGTGCTTCAACACAATGTTGTTGTTTTTTGCTCCTTGGGGTTTCTAGCTGGGTATTTTGTAAAAGCACTTTGTGACAACTGCTGATGTAAAAAGGGCCATTGTGCATGAACCCCGTTGTTGCTTGCTCTTTTGGGTTTCAGGCTGTGTTTGTGTAAAAGCACTTTGTGACAGCTGCTGATGTACATTTTACATTTAGGAAAGGACGCATATACAGGGCATCCAAACATCTCTGAAATTCATTTTCTACATTGCAGACACATCACAGCAAGAAGACAGCCAGGGAAGGAAGGATGTGGAGGCTTCCTGAAGATTGAACGCACACACCCATTCCTCACAAACCGCCACAACGAGGCCCCCACAGCGAGGCCGCCACAGTGAGGCCGCCACAGTGAGGCCCCCACAGCGAGGCCGCCACAGCGAGACCGCCACAGTGAGGCCCCCACAGCGAGGACACCACAGCGAGGACCCCACAGCGAGGCCCCCACAGCGAGGACACCACAGCGAGGACCCCACAGCGAGGCCCCCACAGCGAGGACACCACAACGAGGACCCCACAGCGAGGCCCCCACAGCGAGGACACCACAGCGAGGACCCCACAGCAAGGCCCCCACAGCGAGGCTGCCCCACGGAAGACGCTGCAATCCCGGGAGAGCGGTTTGCATGTTGGTTTGGATTCTCCCCTTTCCTCATCTGACACCCTCCGGGGGACCTGAACATGCACCACGTGTCCGTTCCCTGGGTCACTCCCCTTCACGCCGGCCATCTGAAACCGACTTCCTGTTAACATTTCCTGCCACACGGTACACAATTCACCCTCCGCGAGTCTTTCTGGCACCATGCAGCCGTCCGGGAGAGCAGGGAAGGAGTGGGAAAGGAGGTCAGGAGAAGCGTGAATTAGGTACTATTTTGGTACTACACTGACATCCTCTGAGAGGCAAAATGCCATGATTACTGTGGCAAGGTTTAATTACAAGGTTAAGACAACTAGAGGACACTTAGTGCCTCTGTGTCACATGCATTTCTATATACTCCACTGTGGCCCAGGCAGGACCTGTTTCTTTTTAATTGCAGGTCTGTGGGGCTTTTGTGATTGTATTTTAGGGTTAAAGCTCTGGCACAATAAGGGGGTACGGAAAGACTCAAAGGGGACATACTGTTTCTGTATCCCCTCGCCCGTTCCATTTGGGGACAAGATGTCTCCCAGGGTTACAGGGGAACAAAGCAAACAACTGTTACGCCCGACTTACCTAAACAACGTGAATATGTGCACACTGGGAAAGTCTCCTCTCCCCCTCCTGCTGCCTCCTCCTCCCGCAGATAGGAGGACGAGGCATGAGGAGGAGGAGATTTTACTTCTTTGCTGATGAGTCTGCTGAGAAACCCGTCTGTTAATTTACTGCATTAATGGGCTCACCAGATTGCGAGGCTATGCTCACACATCATATCCTCCTCGTCCCATTACTTCTCCCAGCCCTCCCGTTGAGACCCCCGGTCTTTGTGCTTCTAAAATGGAACCCTATTCCCTGCATAGGGCACTGCTACTGAGCTGGGCTCATTGTACCCAGGACTATGTGGAATAGGGCGTGGTTTGGTACTCTGCGTAGGCAATAGTTCCGGCTGATATTAAAATGATCCATTGAAGTGATCCATTACACTGCTTTTGACACAGCCATTATTGCAGTCCATAAAAATACGAACTGAGTTTTTGTGTAAGCCCCAACCACGCAACTACTGTAAACCAAGTCATGCAATAAATATCCTTTCGGCTAAAAAAATTCGGTTACTGCTGGTCTTTCTACCAGGCGGGATGCAGTCATGTCGTTTGAGAAGTCCCTTCTTGGAACTTTCAACCTGTAGTGAGAACAAAGAAATGAAGCTCCTGTGAACCGACGCAGAGTCTGGGTCTGTACTGTTGACGCGGTGGTGTGTCCGCCGGGCACTATATCAAACGCCCCCTCCCTGGAGTTCCCAGACTCTTCCAGAGCTCTCGGTTTTACTACAGGTTTGGGATGAGGTCCAAATAGCACCCAATTCCCTACGCTGGGTCCGCGCTTTTCACCAGAACTCAATGGGCTTTGGTCAGAATGTTGCTCATTGAAGTTAACGGGGTGACGTTTGGGATGCAGATGTTCAGAGGGAGGACGGGCAGGTCCTATCTCTCCCTGCTGAGGGTTGTGTCTCAGAAGATTCACCGTGTGCTTTAGTAGCCATAACACAGGCAGGCAATTCAGATGTGGCTTTGTAGACTCTGCTCCTTTCATCTCCTTTCATGTAAAATGCAGGCATTTCTTTTAATAATTCATGACCCCCACTGGTTCAGAGGTGCAAATACCTTTGAACTCCTATTACAATCAAATCCTTAATGGTGGTAACAGGGCTAAACATGCAGGCGATCAAAGCCTAACTCTACAAACAATATGATTTAACCTGACTCATACGACCTCAATGTGATAAATCATGCTTTCCAGCAGCAGAGCAGATGAACGATGGCGATGGATGCAAAGCCAACAAACATCAAACTTGGCGGTAGATAGTCAGAAAGTGATATGTGTGATGATGGTGCTCAGGTCTACAAAACTGTAACGGTATTCTGTTCACGCCCGTTTTTTCTTCAGTAGACACTCCTCTGATTTTGTGCTGTTCAGGGGATCCAACTCTCTGTGACAAGAAGATGGAAATCACAGGGCCTGGAAATCTTCATTCCAGAAATGCCACACAGTCTCTCCGGAGTGTCTACAGCAGGGATTCCAAAGATTCCTGGAATATTCATGTCCCATGACTAAAGACCCCTCAACCTTTTCACCTCTCACCTTTCACCTTGTCTCATGGACAGGCAGAAACAACCGAGCGTCTGGCTTGGCACTGGCTGGAGGGGCCGGTCTGGGATTTCGGCTGTAACACTACTCAGAAGCTACTTCGGATTGGAGTAAAAGAAGATTGCGTTTGTCAGGCATCTCAGGTGTCACTTTTCATTGTGCAGACCCCAGACAAAATTATAATGAGTAGACCACAATCCAGAAACAAGGACCACTCAGGACCACAAAGGAGCAGGCTATGGAACTGGACAGCCAAAGGCAAGGGGAGAGGGATCCGAGGTTAAATACCACAGGTCACCCTGGGTGAATACAAAGGCCAACCGGCTCTTTGACTTGTGGAGCAATGTAATATATATCACGGTTGTGACATCACATCACTTATCTAATTGTGTTGGTAACTGGTTTATAAGAGCAGTAAAGCATCTAAGGTGTGTGTGATATATTGCCAATATACCACAGGTAAGCGCTGTGTTCAGACGCTCCGCCAGGCATCTTATCTAAGAAAAGCTCTTGACCGTGATATATTGGCCATATACCACATATATTATCACTAGTGTCTTATTGCTGACATAAAACCCTGTTTCCAAAAATAAAAACAAGCTGGATGGTCCTTTTCCTTTTAAGTCCAGAGGACACAGCATCCATGATTCACAAAAATAATTTAAAATTTTAGTCAGACCACAGGACAGTTTCTCACTTCGCCTCAGTCCATATTAAATGAGGCAAGCAGGTCTGCATCTTGTTCATACATGGACTCTTGCATGTGTGGATGCTGCCACGTACTGGGTTCACAGACAGTGGTTTTTGGAAGTGTTCCTGAGCCCATGCAGTGACATCCACTACAGAAACATAAAAATCAGGGCCATCCAATATTGGTTTTTGGCCTTGTCCCTTGCATGCAGAGACTTCTCTGGATTGTCTGAATCTTTGAATTATATTATGTACCGTAGATGAAGAGATCTCCAAACCTTAAACCTTTGAGAAACATTATTCTTTAATTGTCGCACTATTTGCCCGTGCAGTCTTTAACAGAGTGGTGAACCACTCCCCATCCTCTCTGGAATTATCTTTGAATACCCAATCATGTTATTTACCTGTTGCCAAATAACCTAATTCATTGTGTGACGTCCCACCAAGTCTTTTTTGCATTACACACTTTTCCAGCATTTTGTTGCCTCTGTCCCTGCTTTTTTGTATCAGTTTATGTATATAATTTACATCATTGCATTCTTCATTTTATTGACATTTTACACAGCAGTCATCTTAGAAACAAGGTTTTACATGAATATCTCTCAGGAAGACAATGAGGAAGACCTAGCAAAACAAAAGACACGCTTCAATCTATCTTTGTCCCTGTTTAGTGATTACTTATTGGATCAGGTTAATGTAGTGCAATATATTGGAGGTTTGGTGTTATTTCCAATGGCCCATAGTGTGAGCTCTCCTAGAATAGGATAGAATCATGTTATGTGTGTACATGTGAGAGAAACCAAGAGAGTGAAGAGATATTAAGTCAGACGCAAGGGAGTGTGTGGGGGTTTCTTGAATCAAGTCTTTATTTGCCTCATTTATTGCAGGCCGAATTGACACTCAATGACAGAACATTGTACTTTTGTGTGAATGTTAAAGGGATTATTCCAAAGTTGCCTAGTTCACCACAAAATAGAACTTCAGACAAATAAAAACTACCTCCTTAAAAATCCACCATAAAATTAGAAAACAATAAGGGTTTTAAAAAGATAATGGACTTTTTCAACTATTTAAAGACGTGTGTTTTTCTCTGAAGAGGTCTAAATTCTATAAAACTCTCAACACACACGAACAGTGCATTAAGATGTTTCAGTTGTTTGGTTGTTATTTTGGTGCTGTTGTGGTATTTGCTAATGTTGTGGAATGATAAATGTACTATTCCAAGCGAGCCTTCTAAATGGAACCCAATCCATTATAAAGCTCGCCCACGCCCAGAATAGGAAGCCCAGTCATGGGGTTTTGGCTTCCTTTGTTGGAGGCCCTTATGTGGCTCAACAACTGGGCATTAGCTTTTTTGTTCATGGGATGTTCTTGGGATGTTCATTGATGGAGAGCTCGAGAGCACAGGAGAGACAGGACACAGACTGATCACAGTGGCCAGACATTCTCCTCATTCTGTTATTTTGTTAATGTCTAAAGCATAAGGGACTTTTCATTTGTACCCCAGCACTCAATTCTTTCTACGAAGGTCATTTGATACCTTGAATTGTTTTCCTTTTTATTCAAAATATTCATACAGCTGGAATGAAATATTAATCATAAAAACCTCTAGTAGTTTAGTTTAAAGGGAAATCTGGCAAAACAGTATGGGGTCTGACCCCCAGAGAGAGACGTGTCTAGTCGTGTTTCCCATCGGTTTGTGCTGTTTATGCAACTTCTACATGGCCATTGTCTGAGACCAGGCTAGCTCTGTATGGCCTAACGGCAGCAAGAGAAAACCACAGTCCAATAGCTTGGTTTACAAACTAAGCTATTTCGTTTTACTTCAAAATACCATTTAAATCTAGGCTGTCCAGTTTTGATCCAGATTAGCTGGCGTTCCAATCTCCAACCCACAGAGTTGAGCAACTACTCTGTTGGCCCAGACAAGAGTAGAGCTGTGGTCCTGCTCTATTCCCTGCTGGAATAGAATGGATGTGGTTCTTTTGAGGTGAAAGAGTCCAAGTCTGCATAATCTGAATGTTCTTTTTTCCCCACTTCACAAGTACACAGATGCATACACAGACACATATGAGCACAAACACACCAACTCACGCATAAACACACACACACACGCGTAGGATCACAGACACGTGACATTCCGATCAGAATATTAGCATCCTACAATCGCTCGAGTCATTTTAAGAAAGATGCCGATCAGATGAAAAAGCGTTGCAGAGGAATGTACGAGAATAGGCTGTGTCAGAAACAAATCCTCACTCTCTGGTGCAGTGCTTTAGATCAGGCCTTTGATCCCAAGCAGTGCCCTATTTAGTGGATAATGTGTTGTTTGGGACCACAGGCGTTACTCCCACAGGGCTGTTGGTCTTCCAAACTTCGCCCTGCCTCAGGATCTGTTACGACATACTATACGTAGGGTCGCACATCCAAACCAACTTCCGTGGACTGCTAGTTCCTCCATGGTGCCCTATTTTCACCAGAGCCCTGTAAACCTTTCTTAAAGGCAGTGCACTACAAAGTGTAATATGATGCATCATTGTGTCTCAGATCCATTGCCTGTGAATGTTTGTCCCTACAAATCCCAATTCCCCAGAAGCACAAATCGCTCTTGTTTGTCGAATTCCAACACGTATTGCTAACACAATGTAAAAATCGGCTCTTGCTGATCCATAGAATATGCGAAACGTTCTGACAGTTTGTAATCAGCACTCTCTCAATCAAGAATCTTTTTTGAAGACTTTACTAAAGTATGTTATTTTCTTTCTACTGTTTGATTTCGTTTATTATACACAAATTAATTAAAAAAATGTAAAGGGAACAATAAGGCCTGTGATATAAATGTATTACTGCGGTCAACCGTACCAAACCAAACCCTATTCCCCTCCCATCTAAACCCTATCCCCATGCCGTGCTTTACTTTTCACCAGAGAGCAATCTGCCCTTGGCAAATGTGATGCATTTGTTGGGACACATAGTTGGGACACATAATATTTTTCTGTGGCAACTTCCAAGAAAGGAGGATGTGCCAAGTTGATGATGTCTACAAAACCATGAGTTCTTATTGGCTGCCTTACACCTAGGTTTTTGCTGTTATTTCACACTGTCTATTCACTGTTCACATAGTACAGAAAGTGTCATCTTGAAGGGAGATTTGGAACAATACTACCAGGTGGATGCATTTTTTGTTTTATTTCATGTCTTAGTCTTTGTTGAAGTTTTCTATCATTTATCAATCCCTTCCTCTTTCTTTGTCTTATGAAGATGTGTTCTGTTGGACTCTACCTGGCTGAGATCAAATGCCCAAAGTAACAACCAGAATGGGCATTGGAAACTTTGAATTGTAACGAGTTAGTTGAGGAGGCTGTCACATACAATGAGAAGGAAACCTCTGCTGACTCCACCGTTCTGTTTTGGTTTTCTGTTTCTATGGCTACCCTTTCTCCCTGGACAGAGGTTGGAATGTGTGTGTGTGTGTATGTGTGCGTGTGCATTTGTCAGCTAGTAAATGAGTTAAGTATAACCTTGAATGGAGAGTCAAGTCACTCCCTGGATGTGGATGCGAATATCTATGTACGTATAACTGGTGAAGCAGGCTGAAATACACTACTTCATTTTTTTACTAGTTCAAAACAACATCAGTGGAAACCCCCCAGCATATTGAGTGTAAAATCATCTATTTTATGTGTTAAAGTTTTGTTCAAATTAGATGGAGCTGTATGAATACACAGTAAACTTGAAGAGACTGGAAACTGGGGAGTGGCCATTTGTTTCACCGCAAAGCCACAGAGGCACATTCAGGAAGGCCTTAAAACAGGATTTGTGTTGGGCCTCAGGAACACTACATACAGGTCACTGCACTGCACTGTACCCCAGGGCATTCATTCTCCTGATTCCTTCACCAAATTGTAAGTGCACTGCTTTTGAGAATAGGGTGCACCAAAGTGTCCGGTATAAGTAAGGTTATGCATTTAGGGATGTTCATCACTGGAGCTAGCAGAGCACGTGGTTCTAGTTAGTCCCAGTGTATTCATTCCACACTCTGTTCCAGCCTGTCATAAATGTGGTTCCTCCCTTGCTGTAGAGACCAGAGAGAAGCCCAGAAGCTGTCCTCAAAGGTTTTCCCAAAGAAGTAGTGCTGGTCTAGGATCAAGTCCCTCCTGTCCATGTCATCTTATTTGTTTTGATCTGATGATCCTCGACCAACCCTCACACTATTAATATACTGATACAACCCTAGAGTCCATCCTTGAGGCAGACTAAAGCTCTTTGTATAGTCTTCACATTTGTATTATCTTTAACTAGAAGCCTACATTTTTTGGCCTTGAAAAGGCATATAAACCCAGCCCCAACATCAACCCAGCCCTAGCCTAGTTCCAGGCCAAACCCAGCCCCAAAATCAACCCAGCCCTAGCCTAGTTCCAGGCCAAACCCAGCCCCAACATCAACCCAGCCCGAGCCCTGTACCAGCATACTGTAACACCAGAGGGGTCCAGTCTCACCAACATCTTGCTCCTCTTTTATCAGGCTTTCACAACAATCCTCCTGACTATCAGTAGTAGGAAGTGTCCTTAGTCAGCCTTGCGGGTCCCAGGCCTCTGACCTTCCATTGTTTACCAGGCACCGTGCCCTGCTGATGGGCTATCAGTAGGTCCAGGGTCACAACCCCCCTGTTTTACAGCATAAACATGTAAACATTCTGTATCTATTGCCAACTACCCCGAAGGGAGTGTTTCTGGAGCCCTGTGGTCCTCTGGCCAGGGAGCCTGGCTGGTCCTGGGCTATCTGGAGGACTTAGTTGACCCGCAGACACACTGGCACGCAGGCTTCCCTGTAAAAACAATGCTCTACTCCCAAGATAGAATGGGAACGTAACAACAACAGTAATGTTACGGTGATGATGGCATGTTGCAAACAAAAATAGCTGACCTTTTGTGAAGATATTTCCTGCGTTATTAGATAGAGGCAGTGTGGAAGGAGGTTTTGTTGAAAGTGGGCTGGATTCCAACTCCCACTTATGTACAGTAGATGTGCATTGGGGTCAGCAGCTTAGACCACTGGAACCTCCAAGGCCATCTACTGGACCAGATGTTTTAGATTGACCTCAGTTCTGTGAGTCCATTTTACACTGACCATTAGATTATCAGAGAACGTTATGACATAAAATCCAAGGTAAAAATAAGAAATGCAAAACCTTTCTCATTCGATCAGAGATTATTTGAATTTGCATATTGGTTTAGCCTACAGCACTACCAACGGCAAGCGATTAATACTGACCTTCCAACATGTCATTTTAATCTAAAAAGTACAGTGTGAAAGTAGAAACACTCAATCCTGGAACACGCTTCATTCAATCGTGGCTAACATGAGAGCCTTGTAAGGTTTATTTGAAAACGTAAAAGTACACGCCTGTAGTTTCTTATACCCGGTATCAGCAACCCAGTACATTTTTTATCTAACTAAATGGAAGACATGTTTAACATTGTCCTATCATCTAAAGAGAAACAAGAGAAAACCCTTCCAGATGTTCATTTCTTTTACCCTTTTTATCTTGTTCTTCACCCTTCCATTTTTCCTAAAGTCCACTCCGCGCTTATGGACTTGCCTCATAGCAGCATCTCCCCGCCAGATGTTAGTTTCTAGTTAGTGTGTTTGCTCTTAGCCCTCTAGATACAGTAGCGTGTCTAGCCTCAAACTCCAGGTGTCTCTCTGCCACGGTGTGTTTCATTTGACATCAAAGCAGCTAAACACATGAGCATGTTGGGAAACATGTCGACCACACGTCAATTGTTCAAACAGGAAGAAAGTGAAAGGGCTCAAGGACTGAAATAGTTGTTGTGTCACAAGTGCTTTACAGCATGGATTTTGATTAGTTATGGCTGGGGCTGTGTTGGGTTGGGGCTGTGTTGGGCTGGGGCTATAGTGGGCTGGGTCTGTGTTGGGGCTGTGTTGGGGCTGTGTTGTCCTGGGGCTCTCTGGTTAATCATTCACCACTGTACTTCAGGAGAAACTACAACAGGTTTTTGGTTTCTGTTTGACGTCTCCAAAAAATATGATGAATGAGTGGATGTTTCATCATCCCAATACTTTTTATAGCTCAATACACCTGCTTTAGTTTATGCATCGTCATGTTTTCCTTGCCTGTTTAAGTGCCTGGTGTGGCTTGTACATAAAAAAAGAACCAAGTGGGTGGTGTTCCCCCGGGTTACCATTTCCCAAGTTGTGGGGCAGCCGTTTTTCCAATAAGGGAGTGGGCTTTTAATGGGCCTTTAAAGCCCCACAAGGTGGGTGGTGTATCACACAGACTACTGTTCTTCCTAATTAGCCCATTAAAATAGGATGGCAAAAGCCGCCCAACCTCCAAGAGATTTGCAGTCCACAGGACTCTCTTTGATGATTGCTTTCCTTCTGCGAATAACTACCCAGCAAGGTGTCATAAAATGTTTTTACTGGAAGACTAGCATGGGAAGAAGAGCCCAAATCTACCCAAACAAATACCCATTAAGATTTGAAATGAAGTGATACTTTGGCAATGGTTTTAATGACGTTAATGTTTATCAGCTGGAGAGAGGACATTTAACAAATTAAATGAATTAATCAAATCTATCAATGTATTGTACAGTAAACAAAATTGTATTTTGTATAAGGAGGAATGCTGGGATTTATGAGAAAAATTTAAATAAGATATTTCTACTGTTCTGTAGATGTACTCCACATTACAGAAGACTATACATGCCATCCAAAAACTGATTTACACATTTAAGATTCATAAAAAAAAGAAATATTAATCTGGTAAAATGTATGAAAAATAAAAGGCCTCCCTCCGTCCTTGTTTTGTTTTGTCACGTTTATGAAGGTCAACTAATGTCACGGTGTGATGGAGGTGAGAACCTTGTGCAGACATCGTGGACGGAATACGGGATTTATTCACAATGAATCAAAACCACACGTACTGACAAACCATAAATCAAAGGCAATGGACACTGCAGCTATTAAGGAACAAGACAAACACCAAAGACTTGTTTTTACGAAATAAACGCTACATACAACAACAACAATGAACCACGCCAAGTGACAGTGAAAAGGAACCTACACACAAGTCACCAAGTGCAAACAGGTGTGTAACAGGTGCGTAATAGGTGCGTAATAGGTGCGTAATAGGCCAAGGTGTCCAAAGTGTGCTTCAAAAAAAAGTGTCCCCAGAATCCCACCTTGGAAAGGCATTGTGCTACCCAGCTTGTGACAACTAAGGTGATGATCTATCAGTAGGTCTGATGGGCAGTCATTGTGGACGGTGTGGGTGTGAAGAAAGGCATTGTAGACTGTTTGGAGGTCTCTAGACAGGCATTGTTGACTGTGTGGGTGTGTATAGACAGGCAATGTAGACTGTGTGTGTGTGTGTGTGCTTAGGCAGGCATTGTGGACTGCCTTGTAGACCGTGCGTGTGTTTAGGCAGGCGTTGTAGACTGTGTGTGTCTAGGTAAAATCCATTATAGACTGTGTGTGTGTCTAGGCAGGTATACTGAAAAAGCAGTGTGAAGGAATATTGCTGTGCAATGTTTGATTCCACACCTGTTTTCTCTCCTGAATGTCTAGACTGTTGAGGCCACAGTGGACCCGCCCACATAAGGCTGCACTCTCCAACCTGCCGGTCATAGTCTGGCCATGGTTGATGACATCGTCTAGAATAGTTGCACGTATCTCAATTGAGATTTCTCTGTGCCTTTCTCTTCCTGGTCCCCTGTGCCCCCGAACCATCCTACCCTGCACTCTAGTGCCCATTTTCCTCTTACATGAGCAGGCTCCAGCGCCTGTCTGTCCCCTGCCTGCTGCATATTCCACAGCTGTAACATTAGTCTTTCGACCCTTGCAGTATACATGCGTTTGAGAACTAATGTGTATAATTGCATTTGAGAGCAATGTCGTTTAAACGTTTCTATTCGCAAGGCTTACTTAATGAGTTGAATAAAGTGAATAATAAAGTGTGTAATAACGAAAGTGAATAATAAAGTGTGTAACAACGAAAGTGAATAATAAAGTGTGTAATAACGAAAGTGAATAATAAAGTGTTTAATAGCCACTCGCGGGTGTCAGCCGTTTAGAACATTTGAAGACCCACAAAGACATATTCTGAAACCATCTGTTTCTCATGTCTCGTGTTTCGACCTAAAAGCACAGTTGTCATACATAATACTAGTGGGGACTCTTCTAGAACTAAATCATGATCCAAGTCTGTGTCTGTTCAGCAGAGTGCCAAACACGGAGGGGTTCATTTTGCAATGTTCACTAAGCATTGGGGGAATGGCACTGGATGAAAGGTGTATGGAAGCTCTTCAGAGGGCCACGCGTATGACTTGTCCAAATGCATAGCACACGTACATAACCGAGCTTGAAACTTTCTCTCCTCAGAAATGTCTTTCCGCATGCCGTTACATTTGTAGTGGCCGTAGATGTCTGAGGCGTCGTCAACAGGGCCATAATGTGTATTGGCAAAACAGAGGAGGTAACAAACCTAGTAGAGGCATTGTGAGAGTGGTGGATTTACTGTTTTACAGTTTGTGGGGGTGGGAAGACAGGTCCTACACAGCATGGAGGAACACCAGAAGGAGTGCTTTGTTGGAAGGGGGCGTAGTGGGACATGGCGATGGACCCCCCCCCCCCCGATAGCCACACACGATGATGTTTCCACACCTTTGGCCAGGGACCTCCAAAATGAAAATACATGTAATTCTGAGGTAAAACTAATTTTGTATCTTCTGGGATGTATAATATAATGGAACTGCAATCAAATTAACCACCTCATACATGGGTGAGGCTGGCTTCAACATGGCAACATGTAGAAGGTGGACGAAATGTCATTGACCACAGAGCTGCTTTTGATGTGCCAAGCCAACGGGGAAGGAACACCTTCATGTCTGCCGCTTTTTCAGAGCTAACGCGTATTCCCCGTATAAAAACATACAACACGCAGCATCTCCCCTGCATCTCCCTCTACAGGGACCTCATCCCTGATGATGAGAGGGGTCCATTGTGAGATGATTTTCCAAAGCATGTGGTATTTTGGGATTACGCGAGTTTCCATCGCCCAAACACCACCAGGCAGCGGTTTGGAATGGAATTCCCCATTCATTTTACCCAATCCAGAAGTTCGGCTCAGCATGGCGGTGGAGTCAGTACTCAGCCGGCCACATACTCAGATGACCCTGCTGGCTACAGCATGTGAGGACATCACAGCAGATGCCTGCAGAGGCTGGATAACACTTTACAAGAGATTCTTTCCACATTGCATTGCAAGGGAAGATATCTGCAGTGATGTGGATGAGAACCTGTGGCCCGACAGACAGGGACGTCAGGAGGTGTAGAAAGAGTGCACTGTAATTTCCCCTACAGCGCTGGATGTACTGTTCTGCCAAAGGGGTGATTCCTATGTTCTGAAGAAATGCACTTACTGATTTGCAAATGTTAAGGATTTTTCCAGAAATCTACTAAAACAAGTGAGAAAATGATAATGTGCCATGATGAGTCTTTCTGTGGCTTTTTTCTATTTTTATGGGACGGAGAGAAATGGGTGAACATTTTGGCTAATTGGGTTTGAATTGTGTAACGGATTAAAACTGAGTTTTGTCCAGTGACATTCTCACAAATGGCACAGGTGTTTTCTCAGTGACAACTGTGCTCGCACATTGAAAGTTGAGTATAGCGTTGTACAACACGAGGGAACTGGACTAGCAAAGTGAGTTAAATCAAATACATTGTGTGCTTGGTTTCTCAGAAATGGTTCGAGGTGCTGAGATGTTAGCTTGAACATCCGATCACTCGGTGTATGCGCTCCGTCACAGTGACTGGGAAAAACTGTGAACTATACAGCAGATACTGACCTTTGACCTTCTGGTAAACTCTACAGCAGATACTGACCTTTGACCTGCCACGAGCCGCGGCGGTTCCCAACCAGGGACACTAGCACTTTTGAGGGTAGTTGACCTACTACTACTTAAAATAATGCATGAAGGTAAAATGCAAATGAGTGTGTACTTCAGGGGTATTCAAAAATGAACAAAAGTGAAACTGATCTGGTCTGGGAACCACTGCTGTACACACCTTAACAACGCTTGCTGTCCTTACATTTTCACACAAGAGTCATTGTGTCGCATGGTGTTGTATAGTGTTGTTCTCTGTGGTTTTCTGTGTGGTGCTGTGCAGTGTGATTCCGTGTGGTGTGGTTTTCTGTGTGGTGTGTTGTTGGTTGTTCTCTGTGATGTGTTGCTCTGTGTGGAGTTTTTGTAGAGTTCTGTGCGATGTGTGGTTGTGTTGTTGTGGCGTGCCGTGATTTTCTGTGTGGTGTGTTGTTAACTGTTGTGTGTTGTTGTGTTGTTTTCTGTGACGTGCTGTCGTGTTGTTCTCTGTGGTATGTATGTTGTTCTGTGTGAAGCTGTGTTATAGTGTGTTATGTTGTTCTGTGCGGAGTTGTGGTGTGTTCTTCTGTGCAGTTGTTCTGTAGTGTGGTTTGTTGTGCTGTGTTGGGTTTAAGCTGTTCCTACACATAGAACATGATACACTCTAAACTGATGTTGTGACAACAGCCAAGATGGAATCTTTTAATCTGTTTACAATCCAAATGGATTCCATTCCGCTTCACATGCATTCCAGACAAAGGGTTTTAGTGACCTGTGAGGAAAGCTTACTTTTTAGCACTTCCTTTCAGATGTACCTTAGGGTTGTTCAAAAAGGCAGGAAAATACAAGACACTCGTTGTTTAAGCTAATCCACATTACATTTTTGTTTTTGACTTTCAAGTCAGAGCAGAGCCAGAGTAACACATCTTGCCATTACTAACTCACCACAGAATACTTTACAACTAAAACGAATTACAACCATTAGAAAGTGGGGAGGCTGGTTTTGTTGTGTGGTCTGAAACGGAATATCAATTGATTGGAAAAAGTACAGACACACACACACTAGTTTGGTGGATCCCTGTGAAACTGTTTGGAATGACGTCATCAGATCAGACCACTGTGTCAACAGTTAACCCCAAATCCCCGGTCAACTGGTACGTGACTTTTCTGTGAATGTGTGTGTGTCCTACAGTGTGTAGGTCTGTGTTTCCTACAGGGGGTATGTTGTATGTCTCACAGCGTGTTTGTATGTGTGATTGTGTTTTGGGCTCTATGCTACGTGAGTTAGGCCACTTTCATTGCAGTCAAAAGGCAGGACCAATGTAACCTCTCACACTCAATCCCCAGGGGCAGAAAACATTGTATCCACTGCTATATTTAGAGTATCCTTTGTTAATATAGGACACATTAGAGAAATGCATGAGATGCTGAGATTCAGACTGCCTTTGTATACAAACATAATGGCTTCAGAGAGAAGGACCGAATGACATTCCCATTATTACCCACAGTGCCCTGCAGAGACCAGGGTTCAGACCTCCATATGACTTAAGTGGCTAACATCCATAACGAATGTGAGTACAAGGAGTGTGTCTATTTAGTGTGTGTACCGACCCACGTGTGTGTGAACGCCAGGCCCTTACGGTCGCTCGTCCGGTGCACACTTTAACAAACTGACCCGGTTTAGTAGAACCACTGCCATTCCCCCATGCCCCATCTGATGGAACCAGAACACTGTCTGTGTGAAGTGTACAGTGAGGCAGGTGTCCTTGCCTCAGTATTTAAGTGTAAAACAAATGCATTATAATCTGAACGGTTGCTAACAAACTGTATAATTTGTGCGTGTAGGGCTTAGGTGTTAGAAGTAATGTTATGAGGTTTCTGTTTCCTGGAAATAGAAAGGATTTGTAAATGAGCCATTTGTTTTGTCAACAGACACAGCTGACATGTGTTGCTTTGACAACACATTAGCTAATGTAACAACCTGAGGTCATAGCCTGCCGATCTTTTGACAGCTTGACTCACAAATGGACTGGCTGAGACCCGGTCTCGTTGAGTGTGTGTGTGTGTGTGTGTGGGGGGGGGGTATCCAAGCCCCAGCTGTCATACCTGGCCTTGTCCCCATTCCTTAGTTCCCATGATGCCCTACTGCACCAATACCAAACACTCCCACCGGTTCTCTGCTGCCAGGTCACATGACCCCCAGCACCTACCGTCTATTCTTGCGCTACAGAAAACCTCAGTGACCCCGGACAGGCACGGAGGTTTCACTTGTCAGATCACTGACCGTCTCTCACGTACGTCTGTTTTCCGGTCTCACGCCACAGGTACAATTCGTCCGTGCACATGGGCCGGCTGCTACCGGGTAGGTGTGCAGCGCTGCAATAGAACAATCCAGGGCCGCCACCTAACAAAACCAACCTGGGTCCCTGTGGTGCTGCTGGTAGCATGAGTCTGAGCCAGGGTTCAAATGGTCATGAGGAGGTCGGATGGGTCCTGCCAGCTGTGCTGGTGGATGGCCCCGGCTGATGAGATGCAAAGTCTGGAGATTAAACTGAGCGTGAAGCTTAGCGGCTCAACGGCTTCAAGCTGGGATATTAAAGCCAGTTGTGCAAAATTTCCCCCACGTATATATATCAGGCCCCAGCGGAATGAATCGCCCACCTCTGGGTGTATTCACCATATTCCTGATCTTTTCTCTTTTAAATGCATGATCAAGGAGATTACAGTGGCTTCACAACTACATCTTCCCCCCGGGGACAAACGTTCAATACCGACCTTAAGCCGAGAGATCATGTTGTAACATCGGCGTGACGCTTACTGATTGGACGTCCTTAGACAGGGGCCACAAAGAACAGGAAGGTGTGCTGACACTGATTTCACTGAAGGGACACTGGCTGTCCACTGCAGATAGACTCGTCATGGGTCATTTACCACACTCTGAAAGGCCAGGGTTGAAAGGGTAATTATCAATCATTCTTCCCAGTAGCTTGTTCAGGAGTATAACGCCATCCCAAGTGAATTCCAACCTCAGAAGTAGAGTTAGTTTGTTGACTCAAAGTTAATCACTATGTTATCGTTTGACCTGGCAAAGGTCCCTGCTATAACCCACGAGTCATGAATCAAGTGCATCATAAAGCTTTCAGTAGGACTTCTCATTTTCAAGCTATTTTAAACGTAGGTTTTGTTTGTACTAGTGCTTTTATGTGTGTGTGTGTGTTTGTGTGTGTGTGTTTTTCACAGATCAGTTAAGGGAACCCGTCTTCATCAGAGGGGATTTTGAACACTCTTCTATGGCAGTGACCCAGGCCAGAGCCAGATGCCTCACATGGAAAGGCCACAGGCTGTCTGCTTTACCCCCGTGCCTTTCCTCTAGTCCCCAAACACATACTTCCGCAGTGTTCCTTTAGCCCCCACCCCCAGCAATGGTATGTGCCTGTTTGTTTCATTGTCAACGCTCTACATGTTACCCGTGGCTGCATACCTGCTACAAACACCGACATGTCTCAACAGGGCATCAAACCTGTCTCCTGTAAATGCATATTTACATCCTCTGTCTGAGCAGTATGTTGGGACACCGGATTGGCTGTCCAATGTGAGGTAAACACCGGCTCCCTCGGCTGTGAAGTTGAGGAGGAAGGTAGAACAAGTAGAGAAACATTTGATGCACTACTGTAGAGAGCAGTAGCACACAACATAGGGAAAAGGGCGCCATTTTGGATGCAGTGGCACTCTGCTGATTACTTCCACAGGACAGATCATCCTTATCATTATAACTCCTTAATTCTCACAGACACACACACACATTTTTTTTTGCATTGTATTGCCACAAACAGGCAAGGTCGTGGCTGGGGTACAACAGTCTCAATAACAGATATCAGTGTGTGGCCACAACATCTCCAGAACATTGAGTTTATTGTCCATTCCACAGGCTTATCGGGTGGATTCTTTCAACTGAACTTGAAACCAGAACCAACACAACTCTGTCAACGGGAGAGCTGGAGGATTACACAGGGAACGAAGGCTATGTCTGACAAAGATTTAGAAATGGATGTGAGACGCAGAGAAAGGAAATGGAAAAGAAGATTAAAGTAAATATTTGCCTTTTGGCAGCAGACGTGTTTGGGTTTCGGCTGTAACTGTAGTCCAAAGTTTAATGATGCCCAAACGTTACTCCTGGGGAATGAAAAGGGCAGGTTTGGAACTGGTCGAACGCTTTTCTGAACCCTTCTTGGTTCTACCAGACCACACACAAAACATGCCTTGCATTTATTTGTAAATGTGTGTGTGTGTGTGTGTGTGCGCGCAAATCTGTGCTCTGTGTGAATCTATGCGCGTGTCTGTATGTATTTGTCTGTGTGTGTGTAAATGTATGTCTGTGTGTGTATGTGCAGGTCAATGAATTCCGGGACAAAGGTGTTCTAGCAGGTGTTGTCGTGTCCCGGTTTCCCGAGTGTGCGATGTTATTTCTGCTGATGGGATAAGACGATGACAGATACTGTAAGATGACTTACTCTCTCTGTCTCTCACACACTTTCTCTCTCCACATCTATTTCTGCCTCCAACCCCCTCCACTCCATACCTGTTTTTACAAAGGATTAGAGATCTGTTGGATCGTGTGACAAGTGGTGGGAGACCTGGGAATTCTCCTGTCTGCTCAATGTCACCAGAAAAAGCTCCCTTTCCTCCTACTCTCACCCCCCCCCCCCTCGCTTGTGTCTCCGCAGGCTGAGTTAGGACTGCTGCCTTGGGGAAGGGCAGCCAGGGGGAGGGTGGTGGTGCTGGGCGTGATAAACATAATTGGGAAATCTTGCTAGAGGAGAAAGATGCAGCTTGTGGTATTGCAAAAGAAAAACACTGGGTAGTGTGAATTAGGCTGAGAACTGACTCAGAACTGAGCCTCGGGGGACATATTCAATGTTGAATTCATCATCCACTTTCCAGCACATTTGGTTGTAAACTACAACCCTGTAGGGAGTGTGCTCTCTCTCGATCAGCTTATGAGATCAAATAGATTTGAATGGGAATTAAAGCTGGTGATTCCAGATTCACAGGAACAACAGGTCACTGTTGTGTCGTATCCAAGATTTGGAGGTTCCTCTTCTTAATCTTAATGTCATTTTTCACGGTCAAACAAGGATTAAATGAACACTTCGCTACGTGCCGTGCCATGTTACCGCCACAGGTTGTGGTACAATGACAAAGAACCAAGCACCATGAGAGGATGTCGTAGTGGTTCTAGGATGACTCAGCCTTATGTGTGCATGGCCACGAGCCAGGATGACATGAAGTCCAACAATCATCTATGTCTCTGTGTCGCCCATTTTTCTTTCCCCCAGTGTTGATTGAAAGACAAAGGGATGGATCACGACGAACTATAATCGCGTTCTGTCCTGGGTCTGTCCTGAATCAGCGTGTGTCACAAATGCCCCACCTTCACCCGACTTAGGCCCTAATAGCCCTGGTCCGAAGTCTTTCATTTTAGGTCATAGTGGAGCTTTTAGGACGCGGGCCCTGGCTGTGGTACATGGGCACCGCTGGTGGTGAATGGACTGGTTCATGGGTGCCCATTGTCAATTCTCTGTTCGACGCCTGTGCCATCTGGCGCTAGGCTTTCTGGCTCTCAGTGCAACCATTCTCTGTGGTTAGAAGGAGAGTGTGTATGCAAGACTTCCACTAGCAATGCCTGGCTTCATTGTTCAGGCAATACAAAGAGAAGTGTCTCTATTAACGAGAACAAGAACAGCATCAAGGTAGCTCTTGTTTTAACTGAATTTGCCTTTTGTTGGTGATGGAAAACAACAGATCTCAGTTCAGTAGTATTCTACTCTACGCTACTCCAATGATTTCGCAGTTTGTAAGAACAGGGTTTTATCCAAAGAACAGTGTAGTATTTTGTACATAATATGAGTGTGAAATATAATTATATGTCACAGTGTATATGGCGGTACAAACTTAAAATAAAACCATAAAAAAGGCTTAATTAGTGGCTAGATAAGTTGGGCCTGATGACTTGCAGAATATTCTACAACAGGTGGGTCTACTCCTGGATAATGATTGGTTAGGACTACATTCAGTGCTGTGGAGGAAGACTTAACGGCATATGGATTCAGCCAACAGCAAGTGAGGAGAGAGGTTTTGGCAGAATGACTAAAATCAATGACTCCTTATCTGCTCATCCCATTTTGCTTAAATCTTTTACTTTCTTTCTTTTATTCTCATACTTGGTTTATAATAGCGTATGCGATTGAAATAGCCACTATCTTTTTGTCTCTATTGCTAACTGAACCCTGGTCCCATAAGACTATGGTCAAAAGCAAAGTGCACTTTGTCCTTTTTAGGAGGGGGGGGGGTATGCTGGTTTCGAGGTATGATGCTTCTAGTTTCACCATTATTGATCTTCATCCTCCGAGGTAAATCCTTGCAGTTTGACGACTCTGGGAACCTCAGGGAATTCCGTCCTCCTGCAGTCCATATCTCTCTTGTCACAACACGACCAGCAGTAAGTTAAACCAGACGTATGATTGTTTTAGAGAGGCAGCTTCATCCACCGCCGTGTCCAACAGAAAACTGATAACGGAATGAGCCGAGCGGTTAGTCTGGAGGGCTATCTGATCAATAACCCTTTGTTAGGTCTGGACGCTGCTTATACTTTCCCTTTAATATCCCTCCACTCTACCCTCTTTGTCTTCCACCTCCATCCTTCCTGTCACTCCCCTGAGGGGTTAGGTAATAGGACAAATTGAATTCTCCAGCTGACCAACTCGGACGGGTGCGGTTTTCACCAAAGATGACACACCACACAGGTATGACATCCTAATAAAGGCGCTTGGAATGGTCGGAACGCTTCTCATTTAGAGAGTAGTCTGGATCCAAAATGAATTGTTTTGTTTTCTTTCATGATACTGTGACATACTATGAACCCACTCGGTGTGTATCCAAGCTGGAAAATCAGGGGATCTTGTATGAGAGAAATGTTACAAAGGACCAGGGAACACACTGAAAGGAGAATGATGCTTTGATCTGCAAATTTGACTGAGCTTGGAGTTTAGGGACTCCTTTAAGGTCTACATAAACAGGCACCAAAAGGTTATAGTGGGAACAGCAGCTTCACAAATCCTCCCCCTGTTCCAAGGGAATAAAGTGGGATTCATGACACACACACGGTAAGCACCCTCTTTCATAAGACTAAGTCACTAAACACCGGCAATTAGAGAACATCTGCTGGGCTTTGATTTTAATGTCGTCCACCTTCTCCGATTTCAAAGCTGTATCCAAGGTTGTGAGATAAAAGATGCCCCTGTTATTGCCTGACATAAATGTTCGGCCTTAAGGCCCCAGTGCAATTCGGTTGCATGGTGCATTGAACCATTTCTCTCATGGGTTATGTTCCCCGGGACAAAGGGTGTTGCTCAATCTTCAAGTTTGGTATTCGAGCTTGAGCAAAACCAAAGAAACTTAGGAAATGAATCATGTTAGGAAATAAATCATCACTGCCAAGCCCCCCCAGACCCTGCCAAAGCAGGAGTCCCCCAAATGAAACCAAATGTACTCAATCAATGTGCGAATGTTTAACGCGCATACGATTCAAGTGGATGTATCATCAATCAACAGCATTCCGCAGAAGCGAGAGAGTAAACATTTTACGTAGGCAGTTTGGGGACATTGTTGTCTTTCATATTTCATTATTTTCTATGCTCACCACACACACGTGTGAAACTGTCTTTTGACTTTGTTTTATATGCTGACCACACACACGTGTGAAACTGACTTTTGACTTTGTGTTTTCTGTATTTGAATGTGGTCAATATTATGTATGGGTTAATGTACTTAGCGAGTACAGGTTATTGTGGTTCTGAAGGGAAGACTAAGCGTAGTTGATATTAACATAGTATGTGCGTTACTGACAAACACACAAACACCATACCCTATTATTTATTCTCAATAAAACACGTGTTTTTACTGGAACCACATCTCCCCATAAAGTGGACCTTCTTTTGCTCTGAGGTAGGAATAAGCAGCATGTTGCTCATTAAATCTAAAGGCCGATCTCTCTACAAGGGCTTTCCAAATAATGTCAGACACTCTCCAGGGACAGAGAGAGCGAGGAGGAAGGGGGAGGAAGGACGAGGTGGAGATGAAGAGACGGGGCACGAGGAGAGAGGGATGGAGAATGACAGAAAATGGCAATGGAGGGATGACAGAGGAGAGGATTTCAAGGGGACAGAGGGAGAGTGAAGGGTTGAGACACAGAGACACGGCATGAAGAGAGAGACAGCGGGAGGGAACTGGAGGGAGAAACAGGAGAGATGCGAGGTGGGGAGGAGTCATTTCAATTAGTGGGATTCTGCTGCAGTTGAAAAAACTGCCCCCCTCCCTCCAGACACTTAGTCGTTTTAGGACAACTAATCAAATCAGGAAAGGATTTCTTTCAGACAGGGTCAGGGGGCTGGGAGGGGGAGATGCGTGGTGTCTGTGACAATCAGCATAATAACACATTAGTAGGGGGCTTTGGGGTGCGTTTGGTAACAGTCAAACCACTCAAGGTTACAAAATATGTGATGCAGATTGCATAGTTGTGTGAACCTGTATGAGGTTACATGCATTTGCAGTTGCTAGCCGTAATGTGTATAAACCAAGGATAACTGACGTAATTTTCTGTTGGTATAATCGTTATAAACTAGGTGGTTTGAACCGTAGATCCCCATATTTTAAACTGTATTCCACAGGTGTGTCTAAGCCAATATTTTGTACCGTCAAAACTGCGTTGGGAACCAGTTTCTAATAGCAATTAGGGACCACGTGATTGTGTGTTAGTCCACCATAACTGAAGTCTGTACCCAGGTTGTGCAAAGGAACTGACTGTGCCTGTTGTCTTCTGGCTACATTTAACAGACCCTCCTATCTTATTGGCAAAGTAACAGCAGCGACTCAGCTTTCCACTGAATCCTGCCCTAATGAATTAGCTGGTGTTAGCGAATGTTACGACCCCTCAATCTACATTGCAGTAGGCTTGGTAACCTGAGCAGTTCTGCAGTTGAAACAGACAGAACTGGGAATGGGGATTTATGGCCAGTGGGTCCTGGGGTGAATGGTCTCAGAGGCTTTGTAGTTCTAGTCCCAGTAGTCTGCAGTCACTTCAAAGCATTTGGAGCCAGACCAAGGGGGCTTAGTGTAGCCTGAACAGGCACACTTTGGAACATGCACCTTTTCATGTTGCCCACTCAATTAATCTTGTTGAACAGGCGCCACAGCAATAGAATTACTAGAATAACCCCTTCCATACAGGTACACATGAAATAAGTGTGGACCGAGGGGCTTTGAATGTCTAGTAAGGATATTTCTATGGTTGGGTTGAGGCCTTAACTCCCAGCCCTAATTACAGGTCAACAAAGAAACCAAGAAGAACGTTTTAGAAATTGTGTGTGCAACGTGTGTCCTGCTTAAGGCCATGTAAAACGACACTCCTCCTGGCTACTGATAAGACATCATACAAAAAAAAGCCAATAATCCAGGATTTTGACCGGACAAGTTTGTGAAAGTTCTCTCTTGGTATTTGTGGCAATGCTGTAAAATGAATTTAATATTTTTACGTGCAGGGCAATAAATATGACTAGATGGAATATATCAATTGCAAAGCTATAAAGCTGAATACTATGCTTTACAGAGAAAAATAATGATGTCAATCCTTCATTCACAATTGTTGCCAAGGTTGTAGCCATGGTTGTAGAATTTCTAATAATAATTTTGGTAGCTGATGCCTGGTGCAAAATATCAGCGTGGTTGTCTTGCTAAATATGTTTGAAAAAACAAATCCTTCTCGGACATTATGTAAGACATGGTTATAGCTGGGTTACATTCACAGACCACCAAATGATATACTGTAGCTGAAACCGGTGGTCACATGAAAAAACATTGGAGTCAAGTGCTTGCTTTGCTGCAGTACCACAAAAGCAGAACTCATCAAAATGCATACAATATATATTTCTTAAAACTCTCTAAATAAATGTAGTTCTCACCTAAAATGTTGGTGAGAATACAAAATTGCTTTTTCTAGGTGGACTTTCATTCATGGTGCTGTCCAAATTCAAGAGTCCCATTAAAAAGTCCTGCATTCTCTGATAGTTTGATTTCATGTCCCTTAACTGCCAGCTAAGAAGTTTCACATGGTAGTAAATCTGCTTCAACAAGCATCTTCCTCCTTCAGGCTTTTTCTTATGTTAGCTTTGGATATCCGGTTTGCTAAGGGTTAGCTTAGTTTTGCTAGTAGTTAACTAAGATTGGCAACGTATTTCCAAGGTGTAGCTACGTACTGCAAACACAGCCATAATTAATGTTCAGTTCCAGCCACGGTTATACTTTCCAAGTTATAAATATATTGGAATTCTCTGTCCTCTGTAATTTGATGCAGATGTACAGTTTATCAAGATCGAATTGTCACTTTTTTCTGTGGCACCGTCTTGATGATAGTGACTGAGTAACTACAGTGCTTGCTTTTTGGCGCCATTGAGATAGTACCTGATATAAAGTATAATGTTTAACAATACATAGAGACCATACATAGTGACTGGGTTATTCATTTCAATGCCCCAAAGTAATTTATTAACAAAGATTTGTTTTACAATTAATGTGGCCACCGCACGGAAATCCTAAATGGGGGCTCGCCAATGCATGCCTATTTCTCTGATAGACTCTGGCTATTAAAATACTGGATTTTATGATTAAGTGTGGATTTATTGAAATATGAAGCATCATCAAAAGCACATTTGTCTTTATACTATGCCACTGCACACAGATATAGAAATAAAAACTGGCCTTATTCTTCTCATAATTATCTTGTAGGTGCTACCCTAACTACAGAGTTATAAATTATATTACAATTAAATTATTCACATACGCTGACGCACCCTTTGACGGGGGCTGTTCCTCAGTCTTAACCTACAAATGTCCCGAAACCTTCTATGCGCCCGTTCTATTTTCCAACCCTGCCACCAGGCTTTTAAAATACTGCTGCACTGCTACAGTCCGTAGGAATGGAATGACAGACACCCGTGGACGATACCAACTCACAGATCTTATGGGGGAATCAGTCCTTTCTATGTAGTAAATCTACATTAACGCCCAACAAATGACGTGTTGAATATATGTTGAGAGTGTTTTGATTAATTCATATGTATATGTACATTTAATGTTTTATTTTATATATATTTTTTTTTTAAACACTCACGCAATTGTTTCAAATATGAAGTAACCCCCTACAGATCAGGTTTTTTAGCCGTCCTTCCATCTTCCACATGTATTCCAACTGTTCCAAATAGACAGAAAATGTGTACCTCGACGCACGCTACTCTCAATCTGTCTATCCTAACTTTATCCTGCATTTTCTGACGATACTTTGGATTTACTCAAGACTTGTATTGCAACTTGACAGGATTTACGTTTTTGAAAAAGTATTAGCATTATTTTCTCATGAAAGGTACGTTTTGTTTGTTAAGTATCTATTCGTTTGTTTTGTCATTGCCCTCGCCACTAATTCCCTAATCTGATCGAGTCATCTTGCATGCATATACGAAGTTATTCCAAGAAAATATTGTATTATAGTATTGTAGAATGTATGTACTTGTTGTACCACTGTTTGGAAATACACATTCCAAACATGATTTCAAGTTGTTAAAGTTTGGTAAACGGTTGTTTATTTTAAACAATACGGACCCAAATCATATTTGTGGCAAGTGATGCTGTGAGAATGCTGTCGGTTTTTGTTAACAGTTCAATATGGACGTGAGATTTAGGGATGCGTTTTGTTGCAACAATGTATGCATCTTTTTCATTATTATGGGTAATATTCCTTCAGCACTAAGCAGCCACCGGAATCATCTGTTAATCGTTGTATCTTTATCAAGTCTTAAGTCGATGTAGGTGTATCGTTTTATGTCCACCTCAGTTTAATGCCACTGCATTTACATATAAGTGCTACAGTTTTGAACATCGTTCACGCTGTAGTTTGCAATAGTCGTTTTCTTATCAAAGGACTGGCAACAAGTCTTTTTGCGAGATATCAATGCCTGCCTTTGATATAGCCCAGTATAGTCGTGTCAATTAAAATGGCATCTGGAAGTAAGTATGTTGATCTCTCGTAATATTTTACGAAATAACAGCTGCCAATATGCGAAACTTGGATTAAGTTACCCAATACTGAGCATCTCAACTCATTAACGACATGTTGGAGATGCAGCCACCCATTCGCTACATGCCCTCCCCGGAACATCATACATTTTACATTTGGAACTGGTCACGCACTCACTTTATTTTAGGCTGCTTTTGGAATAGAATTGTTCATATTGTTATACTGTAGATTTTATATGGCATATTATATGTTATAGCCAACTGTTGTAATTTACCACGAAGGTAGGTGGTGTTACTTAGAACAAGACTAGAATGTCCAGTATAGCAGTGGCGGAGTATTAGTGGAGAAAGACAGGTAGCCCATGAATCCTGCTTCTCTCTCTCTCTGTCTGTTTGGTTGCTTGTTGGGGACTTTCCCTCCTCTTGTGACAAACTGCTATGTTTACTTTAGTATTCAGGAATGACAACAATTTCCTCCGGGTCGTTTTCTGGCTGATTAATATTAGACAGACCAGCGTTCAATCCTGGAGTAGAGGCGGGAAATATCTGTGCACGTTTTAACTATAGAAACATACCGTGACATTGGACATACACTGATGCTATTTTTCAAATTGTCACATGACATATTCCTGTCCTTTCCATATTTCTTACTTACTGAATAATAACTGTGTGGTTGATATACATGGATAATGAAAGTGGTAATTTACAGGCAAATTCAATAATGAAATGTTTGTTTTAGCAGTACTAATAGTAAAGGTATTACGCTGTTCCTCTTAACAATATGTATGTTTAACAGACCTGTCCTAATATAACAAGAATCTGGGGTGTTGGTTGCAGACACCTTTCATTGATAACACATGGCAGTCCAGTGAGCTGCATCTGACTCGGCCAGCAATGTTTCCTTGTCCAAGTTTCTCATTTGGAAGAAAGTGGAAGAATAACAACGCCTGTTTTGTTGCTTTTTTTTCCAGTTGATTGGGAACTCAGAGCAGCCCATCTTTCCCAAGCTGATGTTGTCTGTTTGGAACAAAAGACTTAATAGGGACACAATAGAGACATAGTGGGCTCAGTAGTATACCAGTTAAGTGAGCAGAGAACGTTAGTAGACCCAGTAGAGACCCAGTGGAGACACAGTAAAGACCCGGTTATGCAGGTGCTGTCTCTGTCTGGACAGGAAGGAAGTCACCCCTTCCTGTTCGGCAGGAAACAAAATAAAAACGCCACTGCCAGTCAAGCTGGTTGAAATATGAAGTAGGTGTATTCCAAGGCATCATAACATTCAAGTTGGGATCGCCCCTTTTTGCTGTTTTTCCAGAGCACTAATGGGTGTTGAGCCCTTGTCATCCAATCTCGTTTGGAGCTGATATGTGCAACCTGCCGGTTTTCCCAGCTGTTGTTTTCATTCCAGTAGTTGGTCCCATGAGCCTTGCCGCTGACACCCTCTCTCTATTGTCCTCCTGGGAATATTCAGGTCTGAGGTATTTCCTTCTGTGGAATTGGACTGATTCATTGATTCCCCAGACGGTTCACCCTGAGACCATGTCCTCAAGGCCCTCTCCTCCAGCGCTGATGTCGCAATCCATTCTCTAGTGATAATTACAGCAGACGGGGTTCTGGACGGTTCCCTAGCTCTAAAGTATTCCAAAAGAATGATGTGTCTGTCCCCATTAAGGAACCCTGTTTGGTTCCACATACAACTTTCTGCAGAAACTTTACCCAAAGGGTGTAAGCAGAACTAAACTGCCTGAATTGGAGTCTAGCAACGTGTGCTAAAGGGTCTCCTATCCCCCTTTGCGACTCTCTCACGCGTCTTTCATTTCTCTCTATTCCTCTTTAATTTCTCTATCTTTTCTATCTACCTGTTGTATCTTTAGTTCCATGCGTGTGTCGAGTGGTACGGTGTGCTGGAGCCTGGGGTGTTGACCTTTTACAGTAAAAGATAGAGACAGAAAACGATAACCTCACAGCATTTGCGTACTATTTCTTGATAATATGTCAGGTTGTGTATCTATGCTGTTGAGTAATAGGATGTCTTTAAATGGTTTATAAACAATATCATCTCAGATAAATCATTACGTCATTGTTTTTAGGGATGATGCACAATCTAAGGCCCGATTACTGCCATCTCATATATATGTAAAAGTATTCTAATCCTGGATCTGTTTTTACCCACCACAAATAAATCCCAGGTGATGCCTTATGCCAAACTGCTATGCTGTGCGCTACTTTGGACTCGAGTTTACTAGAGAATACAGGAGGGTTCACAGCACAGTCGCTCAGTTTATTTGAGCCTTTATGTAGCATACCTGTCATATCAGTCAACAGTCTTTGTAGTGTGTCTGCAGGAATGATGTGGGTGTCTGAGTACAATATGGCAAAGCAACATAAGACTGTAAGAGTGCCAGGGTATCGTATGTCACTATTGACACTGAGAAATCCTACCCCTCTCCTTCAGCCTGACTGGGTTATCACCACTCCGCCAAGGTGGTTTGGCCGCTCACACACACACACTCACAAACACACATTCAAGACACGCACACACAAAGTAACTCTGACAGAACAGTTTCTCTATTCTATTCCCAACACTCTGGTAAATTATCTCCTCCTTGTTGCCATTGGTGATATCTATCATCAGAACTAAAGAAAGAAACAGGTCACTCCATCCTTCCTGCATTTGTCTCTGTTTTCTTCCAACACCAGGCATACTCTGTCTCCTTTGGTTGGAGCTCTGCTAGGCTCTGGTCCCAGACTAAGAGCATAGACAAACTGCACTTGTTTTAATGCTCATGAGGTTTTCCTAAATAACTATAGATTTTAAATATATTATTAATATAATATTAATATTATTTAAAAAAATAAGTGCCTTAAACAGGTGCTAGAATCAAACTGGTGATTGACTTACACTGGCACTACACTTACGTAGTTGTTGGAATTAAACTTTTGCAAGACTAGAGTTACTTCAAGATGTTACTGGAGAGATTTACTTTTCCAGCAACCCTGGAAGAAAATCTGTATTGAATCCCAAATGATGACCTAATCAATTTTTTGTGCACTACACAGGGAAAAGGTTGCATTTTGTTTTCTAAGGTTATAAGGTCTCACACAAATGCACCTTACTGTAGCTTATGTAGTGTCTGTTGCTACGCCTCTGCATATCCTGTAGTGTCCTAAAACGTCTAAAAAATCTAAGTTGTTTTGAGCAGGAGGATTTTGGTGGTTTTAAACCACCGGCTGGTCGGCATGTGACTTAAAGTCTGCTTTTCCCACCCATTAGCATTATGGCCACATACGCTATTTTCAGCCAATCTGATGGTTAGGCTGGTGTTGTTTGTCTTTTTCTAGCAGGAGACCGCTAGTGCTAGTTTGGTGGGTTAATCATGCGGGTCACAGGGCTAAATGCAGAGAGCCACAGACCTGCAGTGAGGGAGGCAGGGAGGGAGGCAGGGAGGGAGGCAGGGAGGGAGGCAGGGAGGGAGGCAGGGAGGGAGGCAGGGAGGGAGGGAGGCACAAAGAGAGGAGAACGCGGTTGCTGCTGACTCTGTTTAAACATGTCTGGCTGACTGGCGGTTTGAAGTGTGCGTGTGTGTGTGTGAAAAGGTGTACTATTCTCTCACTCTGCTTGCATACTACTCCATAGGAACCAGATGTGAAATTATTCCTAACCTTTTCAGCAACCATACTATTTTAAAACATCTATTATTCCTATCCTTTAAAAAGTTATTATAACATTCTACACTTTTGGGCTTTTTCAGTTTAGCAAGAACCCTACAAGAAAATCTAGCTTTAATGGCTTCCTTTTAAGCATTCTTTTTTTCAAGACCGAACTTTTCTTGCATGGAAAAAAATCCTTGATTTATGACAGGTAACCAAAAGCTTTTAAAAAAAATTGACAAGCCATTAAATCACCAGCCTCTGATGCCAAATGCAAAACAGCCATAAACAGTTCTGAGGAAATAAACAGAGCTCATACGCATCTCCCTGAAGATGTGCTTGTAGTCATGAACGATGACTGATTGTTAGTGTTAAATCTTTTTTTGTAAACATTTGTAGGTAAAATAATCCACACAGGATTACCGTTTTTTATGAAATTAGAATTTTGTGACATGGATTTAAAAAAGGCCTGGTTGAAATTATGCAATCAGAGGCCTTTTTTCATGCAGAGGAAATCATTTTGTTAAGGTATAGAGAAGAGAGCGGAGACTGCATTCTGAATTGTTAGCAAGAATACTAGCTCTGTTCATAATTTAAATCCCAACTTTAACCCTTACCTCAACCTAACCCTTACCTAACCCTAACGTTAACAAACATTTATTGCATTAATTTCCTCTGTTAATATTGAAGAAAAAAAAAGTCCTGTACACACATTTTTCATTTACTGCTGATCTGAAGAATTTGTGTTTTGTAAAATGAATGTCCTAAATAATAGTTCTTCATGCATATTTCTGACTCAACTTGACACATTCATGGAATATTTTTCAACTGCACAACACTTTGAAGCACTTGGGTTCATTTGTCAACATTATAAACGTTATTAACATTACACACATTTGTTGCTTTTAACTGGTCCATTTACTGCTTATTTGTTCTTGTAACTGATGTGAACACACTATGTGTATGTACCCTAGCATGATGGTAATGTGAACACACTGTGTATGTACCCTAGCATGATGGTAATGTGAACACACTGTGTATGTACCCTAGCATGATGGTAATGTGAACACACTGTGTATGTACCCTAGCATGATGGTGATGTGAACACACTGTGTATGTACCCTAGCATGATGGTAATGTGAACATACTATGTGTATGTACCCTAGCATGATGGTGATGTGAACACACTGTGTATGTACCCTAGCATGATGGTGATGTGAACATACGATGTGTAT
>JACXGK010004132.1:0-40184 GCA_016801125.1 Novumbra hubbsi | reverse complement strand
GGTCTGGGTTTGGAGGACCAGGAACAGGGGGGTTTATTGGGTCTGGGTTTGGAGGGACAGGGAGGGGGGGGTTTCTTGGGTCTGGGTTTGGAGGACCAGGAACAGGGGGGTTTATTGGGTCTGGGTTTGGAGGGACAGGGACAGGGGGGGTTCTTGGGTCTGGGTTTGGATGACAAGGAACAGGAAGGGGAAGGGCTATTTATGGCATTGCAAACACACCATAAGACCATTAGAAGGGTGTGTATGTGTTTGTTTGTGTGTGCTGTCTAGCTAAAAAATAATGAAGTCCAATGAGTCTTGTGACCCTTTTGCAAGGTTCATAGGCTAACATTTGTTTACAGTCTTCCTACAACAATCCCCTGCAATCCTGAGAAAAGGGTCAGCCTTAAGGGAAGTCCACTGTGAAGCTGAGACGTGGTACATTTGTAAAATGTAAGCCAAACAAAATCACGTTTCCCGGAAGTCTTTATTGAATACCTACAGTTAACTACCTTGATCCGAGTCAGAATGACAAGTCGGGTTAACCGCCTTGATCCGAGACAGAAAGACAAGTCAGGTTAACTGCCCTGATCCGAGACAGAATGACAAGTGGGGTTAACTGCCCTGATCCGAGACAGAATGACCAGTCGGGTTAACTGCCCTGATCCGAGACAGAATGACAAGTCGGGTTAACTGCCCTGATCCGAGACAGAATGACAAGCCGGGTTAACTAACTTGATCTGAGACAGAATGACAAGTCGGATTAACTGCCCTGATCCGAGACAGAAAGACAAGTCGAGTTGACTGCACGGCTCCAAGACAGAATGACAAGTCAGGTTAACTGCCCTGCTCTGAGACATATCCCAATCATTTACCTCAGTTAAGCGAAGCCTAAAAGGCAGCCAATGCTTTGACCTTAAAGTCAAGATAGGAGACAGGCTGAGAGAAAAGGCTGTTCAGTGGGCTCCTGGACGTTGTCATGGCACACCCGCTGGCAGGAGGAGTCCGTGGCACACCCACTGGCAGTAGTGAATCAAAAAGCCATTACTCATCACATACCAAAGACAGCAAAGTAGTATACTTGTCACAAGTACTGCATCAGCACTCCACCGCACTGAGTTTGCTCATGGAAGGCATTCAGCATAAAAACACATTTGTTGGACGTTTACATAATTGCAGGTGATCAATAGGACATCAACTGATGGTTGATCATCAGTCATTTGGCCATAGTTCAGAGTCATTATATAAACGTTGACATGCTTCAGTTTGCTCTAAACACACCATTAGTAAACTGTATGTCCTGGATGATCTTACAGATTTAGATTTTTTTTTAAATACATTGTGATATAGATTTGACATATGTAATCAAATTCAATGTAATATAGAGTGGGATTAATTCGAGATGATATAACTAGCGACCTCGTTGACTTGGTCGAGTACTGATCCTTCTCATAGGTTTAACTGAGGCTTACTGTGACAGCTATATCGCAATCACTGCTGTGCAGATGAACCTATACTTCCAGGAAACGTCCCATCAATAGATTATTATTGACTAAAACATATATGGCATCTGTAACTAAAACAAACATCTCGTCTTACCTTAGCTTGATTAATGAGGAGTCCTACAAAGGTTGACACTAGCACCGACCCCGACATGGTCGAGGTTTTTCGCCGCATATCTTGCTTCAAGAAGGGGAAAGCCGAGGCCGGTGGTTCTTCGGGTACGGTCACAGTGTACGACTGTCGCATGCTGGGCATGGCTGCCTGAGAAAGTCGTCTACCTAGTGTGTCGGGTTAGATATTCTGCCGATATTTCAGGCGGAGCGTGCTGTCTGGTCTTGATCCAGCCGGAGATGCGTTCTTAATCCCGACGTACTATTTATATTGAATGGGAGCTACGAATACATTACCGTTTCTGAATAGAGGTTATTGGTTTCCATTCGCGTTTGTCAAGAAAAAGCGTGCCATTCAACTACACTCGATTTACAAGCAATACCTGTCAGATACCTGGTGAGATAGGCCTACTCGTAAACAAGAAACACTACTTGCTTCATAATGAAAATCGACAGTAAATGGTCCTAATCATGAACCATATATTCCTTGTATTAAAGACATTCAACAAACCGACCGTGTAAATCGTAAATTATTCGCTGACAGAAGAATTCAATGCACAGCGCCTTTTCATTCATTTTACAACACCAAGGACACGCCTATTTTCGGCTACGTTCAGACGTCAGCCTCAAGCCCGGTCGACGTCAGCGGAGGGCGGGTATAACGTGAACCATTCACAGTTCTCACGATGAAGAGATTTGTATGGAAACAACATTTACGCTATGAATTATTATTAGGAGTCGATTGCTGCTTACACCCCCCCCGCCCGTTAACCGTACAAATGCATTAATTGTCCACTTTGTCAATTCTAAAGGGCTACTCGATATTAGACCCATTCATATGAATGCATGTCTGACTTGTAGAAGTCCCTGAGCAAGGTGCTGCTACCAGTGTATTGGTACCATTCGATAACGTTTTAACATAAAGTCTGGATTCCTTCCAGCAAACATAGGCCAAACACAGGTATACAATAAGTGTTTTTAAATGTACATTTTTACATGTATTTATTGACGGAGACACGATTTTATTCAGAGATTACTTTGTTACAATGAATGCCCCAACTGAAAGTTTTCTTTGATAAGAGCACCTGCCAAATGACTTAAATTTCAAAATAGGAACAGTACAAAAGATTAGGTTTTACAAAAGAGTAAAACAGATTGTAGGCTAGATCACCTCATGGAGCATTCACAATGGCATTATGCTGAGTAGCTAATTATTGCCTATTTGCCTTTAATCAATAATCAATAAAACTAAGGGCGGACTGCAGTTTACATTGGGTAATAAACATGTAAAACTGCATGTTCTGAACACTAAGAGAGAAATGTTAGCTCGTTTACAGGCTTTATCTCCCGATTATGATGCCCGTCCTTCCTTCTTTAACTGTTACAATGGATTTATTAGGACTCGACAAGACATTAGGAATTACCAAGGGCATAAAAAAATCTTACATTTTACATGTACTTGTTATTTATCAGACATTCTAATACAGAGCAAATAACAGTTAGTATATTAATCTTAACGTAGTCAGGCGGGACAACATCCCCACCCGGTACTAGTAGGTACACCGTACTCAAGGAAGCAGCTGTTAGCAAATTTATAGCTAGCATTAAGAAAACAACTATAGCAATTGCAATTATTAGGCTAATGCAGGTTTACTGGTAGTGCTATAAGGGAACGCCCATTGAGAAACAAGACAACGCATGAGTCAAGAGCGGAGGTGTAGTACTGGGTGTCACAGGAGTGAAGCGTTGGTTGATTGGGACAGATAAAGAGAATAGGACGTGTCCAGCATGGTGCTGTGACTACTTAGCATGTGTCCACAACAAACAGCCAAGGAGAATTAGCACCTGTCCTCACAACTTCGGTAAAACTTGAACTATCCGCCCTTATCTGCATTTTGTACCGCTTCCCAAGAAGACAAGTCTGTTTCTGGTTTAGGGGTTAGTTTTATGGTTTAGGTGTCAGGTTTAGGGGTTAGTTTTATGGTTTAGGGGTTGGGGTTACCATAAAGGCTAGTGTTAATAACATAGGTTATACTAAGGTTTCTGCAATATGGGTTATGAATTAGGGCTAGGTTAAGTTAAGGCAAAAATGTTGGGAATTTGAGGTTAACATTTGGTTTAGGTTTGTTCTCTGGTTCTACCAAGGATTGAAATTCACAAGTGTGTGGATATGAAACGTTCTTCACATTTTTAGGATAGCAATCAACCATTTGTATTTTATATTTTTGGCCCTCTGGGACTAACTAGGCAAATCCTTACAAAGTTGATCTAAGAACTGCCACCACATTTCGAGATGAGGGCACAGCAAGGAAATGGACTGTGTCAGTATATGCACAAAAAGCCGGGGTCGTGGCATTTCGGTATATTTGCCCAGTACACCAGTGGCGTCAAGTGAAAGCTATAGGCCCTGTAGAATAAACGGAATAGAAAATATTACATACATTCTATAACTACATAGAACTAAAAAGATAACATTATCACACTGTTTTTATTTAGGCTACATTCTAATGAAACAGAAGAAGATCTGGGCTACATACAGATGTAATTCTCTTTCCCAGAACCAAAGGCTTCAAAATTCAACAGGATTTTGACTTTGGAACATGTGAATGTGAGGAAGGTAGATATGGTACACCCCAGAACTCAACACGCCTCAGAAATAACACAATGCCTAAGAAGTTATGAGTCAATTATTTTCCGAAGGCTTAGTAGTAAGCTCACACACTGACCAAACAGGTGTTCTTTTTTTTAATCAAAGCATTAGGCTGAAATGGCTTACAGAACTAGGTGGCAGGCATGCCATTAGCTCCACGTGGGTCTAGACCTTTCCTAAAGCAATCGTGCGACAGGCTAGCGTCACGTTTGTAGAGTTGCCTTATGGGATACGGAAGGTCTGATCAAACAAGTGTTGTACAATGGCTGTGACAGTTGTTAATACCGGTTACGATCACAGGACCGGTAATTCCTGGCACTCTTGAGGGGAAGATTGTCTTTACGATTACAGGATTCTGTAGATAAATCAAGAGCACTATGTGAGAAAATGAAGTAGCCTAATAACTATTGCAAGCTATCTGAAAAAAATGTGCTTGAGTGAAACTCAATTGTAGAAATTACTCATCTAATTAACCCTGTAAAACTTTAAGAGGAAGGTTCGTCAAATCAGTGTTCTACGTATGAACATTACAAATAGCCAATATGTGGCCACACAATTCTGTTGTTGTGGTACGCCCACACACAGAGAGGCAGCTATTCAATGTACAAATATTACATTTTAAAACATAGTGCAGTTACTTCAGCTTCCTTTTATTCTCAAACCTTACATTTTCCCTTTCTAGATTGAGAAGGAAGAATATGTTCAAGCCTGTTTTTGGCATTCCGATTATTAAATATGTTAATAGTCGATGAATCTCTTGATTATTATTGCGATTGATAGAATAATCAGAATGAAAAAGTATATTCAAGGAAGTGTTATATATATATATTATGTATAAAAGGGCTGTTTCTTCTCATCTTGCATAATGTTCTCTTTAAAACCACTCGATAGTAGTAATAATACTAATAGAAAGCATGTCCATAATAGGAAGGGGGTGAAAAGTGCATATTCACGGAGGAGAAAAAAGGAGAACAAAAACCTTTTCTTCTCCTTCCAAAAACCACCATTATCTCCCTCTTTTATTTGGCATTTGCTGTCATATTTTCACAAATCCCTTTCCTCTCCCGCTCCTGGACAGTCTGTGGCACTACTTGGCAGCGTTTGATGCATAACTTCTCTGAGGTTCTCAATTGGATTCGGGTCTGGGGAACGTGAGGGCCAGTCAATGGCATCAATGCTTACGTCCTCCAAGAACAGCCTACACACTCTGGCCACATGAGGCCGGGCATTGTCCTGCAAAAGGCGGATCCCAGGGCCCACTGCACCAGCGTAAGGTCTGACAGAAGGTCTGAGGATTTAATCCCCATACCAAGTAGTCAGGGTATGGTTGGCTAGCATGTGGAGGTCGGTGCGTCCCTCCAGGGATATGCCTCCCCAGACTATCACTTTGTTGATGCCCTTCTATGGCCCCGTCCAGCTCTCCTTGGAGTCACCATCATTAACCATGTTCATGGATTAGCTGTTACAACACCAAAAATGACTGAAACATCCTGTACTTGAAAGCACTCATCGTTTTTGTGTCGTAATACATTTGACACAGGACACTGGCTAGTGTGCAACAGCTGGAGCCGGCAGGATTAAGCCCCTGGCCCTGCCGGCTGGCCCAACATGGCACGATGGGTGATCAAGACGGGGTCACAGAGGCCTTCACTGACTGAATGGTTAGGTGGTGGTACTTCATCATGGTTCATGGGTCAGACAGCCTATTCATACCCAAGACAGTGCAGTGGGTAATTCAACTTTCTACTGTCATATTAGATGTCCACGAGAAAGTGCCTGTACTTGGGAAATCTTCCAAGGAAGATCATGGACTGTCACCTATTATTATGTATTATGTATAAAAAAATGATACAAAATGGGACTTACAGCATGTAAGTAAGAGCTTTATGAGGACCTAAAGTGGATGAGCAGTAAGATGTGTGTGACTCAGCCCATGGGTGTGTGATTAATGTGCACTATCAGCCCTTGTCACCTGAATCAAACCCCCTCCTACACCCTAGTCAGTTATCACACGCGCTTCTCCAAGCCTTTCCTCACCTCTCTTTTTTTTTGCTGGTCACTGTTAAGCGATTTAATGTGCGAAATTCCCTTCCATGAACCGGTTTGAGGCAGACATCACAGGGAGACTACAGAGGGTTAATTAAAATGGCAAGACAAGTGTTTCAGCCCACTCAGCCCAGGGGTTCATTGGCTCAGAAAATCCTCCTGTGACATTAATTACATAATCTCAACCTCTTGGTCAAACAGCAAACTCTGTTCCGCATCTAGAGAACAATTCCCTCACAGACTTACTATTATTTACAGAGAAGATTACCTAGCAACCTAGCACCCGTAGTAGAAATCTCGACTATGAAAGATTCTTCCCCCAGGACTTAAACGTACAGCCCATCACCAGGCTCTATTTGGGGAGCAGTGACTCAATTGGTGTGAACAAATTGCGAGAAAGCTCCATGAAAACAACTAACGGCATTGGCCAAAGTTGATGCGGGAACATCCTCCTCCTTCCCACGGTGGTCAGCTTCCCGGGGCCAATCCTGTCATTGGGCTCATCCTACGCTGCTCTCTGAGGATGAGGAGGATAAGGAGAATACAGGCAGCCTGGCCACTCCCCCAGATGTGATAACACTCCGCACGTCACACGAGGAGTCTGGTCAATGGAACACCTGTGTCTGAGACGGTCAGTGACACACCAGCCTGGTCCCCACAGGACAACACTAATAGGTCTGTAACCAGGCTAGCTATGGCCCATGCCCTAGCCAAGAGACCTTCTTGTTCATCCCGGAAATCGAGGACTTTAAGAGAAACAATAAAAATCCTACAAACACGCGGAGGGAGATTTCACGAGCCAGCCCTCGTTTCCCCCGAGACGGGCTCCGCTTTGTCTCAGAGAAGTAGGATAACAGCCAGCTGACATGGTTGCATTATGTACATCCGTCCCGTACGTATACATTTATGAATACCACTTATGAAAGCTAAGGACCAGTGTATTGTTGCGCCTGGCCGAGGTCGTGTGCAAGGACCCTTCACCTCTGTATCTAAAATGTACGGGTCTCCCTCAGGTTTCAATGAGAAACGAGTCACACTGTAAAGTGACGTCCCAGACCCCGTGAATGCGAGTCGGTGTGTTCTTTACTGCAGCACCCTAATACCATGCCGTAACAGTGGAGCATCTGAACTGAGCGTGAGCGCCCCCACATGGCAGCATTCTGCCATGTCTGCTGCCTGCGAGGCCAGAGGATCACCAGCGAAACGGGGAACAGAGCCGCGCGGCCTTACCGAGGAGTCCCTGGGGTGCGGGCCGGTCTGGCCACTGCCGCTGCTCTCCCTCCTCTCGTAGGACGCGGTGAGGCGCCCGCCGCTCCTCAGGCCGCCGCCCAGGCCCTCCTGGGTGGAGCTGCGCGACAGGCCGTAGCGGGGGCTCGGCGGGCTGCCGACGTAGGTGTCGGCCACGTCGCTGTCCCGGCTCCGGTAGCCTCTCAGGGCGCTGGAGGAGGGGGACGGGTGCTCGGCGAGGCCCAGGGACGACAGGTCCCGCGCCAGGTCGCTCTGACTCGAGGACCTCCGGCGACCGAGGGAGACGCCGCTGGCGGCGAGAGACGGCGAGAGGTAGCTGGAGCGCCCGGGCGCGGTGGACGAGGAGTAGCCGCTGTAGCCGGAGTAGCCGGAGCCCCCGCTGAGACCCAGCGAGCCGTAGCTCTTCACCGGGGCGCGGCTCAGGCTCTCGCTGCGCCGGCCACTGCTGCCCAGGAGGTCGGCGCGCGGGGTGGGGCGGCCCCGGTCGGGCTCCGACGAGGTGCTGTAGTTGCGGGCGCGGCTTGCCGCGCTGCTCAGGTAGCTGGACGAGGGGGAGGAGTAGGTGGAGAAGGAGGCCCCGCTGCTCCTGTAGGAGGGCAGCTTGTCCCGGTCTGAGGAGTAGGAGCTGAGGGTGGAGGGCGTCAGGGAGGAGCCATAAGGGCTAGTGTACTGGCTGGTGTAGGAGGAGCCCGTGTAGCGCTTGGCGGTGGCGCGGGACATGCTGGGTTCTCAGCCACGGGTGACGAGGTGGAAGACCACATCGACTGCAACAGAAACAACACCAGCCCGTTATTATCGCCACACTTGAGCAGCGACGAACTCGATGTCTCAAAATGTTTCCAAAAAGGGACGGGTAAATAGTGACATCTGTAATCGCCCGGTTCATTTGGCAGGCTGAACGTATCTATCTGCTCGGATCTATAAAACAACATTTAGCCGTATTGGATCACAAAAGACATGGTCTACCTGCTTCATTCAAGCAGAGGCCTAGTTATTTACAGGAGAATGCCACTGGTCAATCATCATCTGAACTTACTAACTGCACCAGATATCAACTGGCTGGAGGTGGCGTGGTTCACTGCACTAGCCCAGAGAACAGCGGACCGGATACAGCTATTTGACAGGAGACGTCACGTGGCCGTTCTTTGGAACACATTACACAATATCAGCCGGGTCGGCAGAACTCAACCTGAAGTGGGGCACCAAAACACTGCTCACCCAACCAACCGGAACGTCACACTTGGCTATGTGATATAGTGTAGTAGCGGTGAACTGTGCAGCAGTGCTCATGTAGGAAAAAATCAGCATAGTGTCAAGATACAACACTGACTCCTGTCATCAGCCATGGGAAGTGAAGGTTGGTATCATGACATATCCCTCGCGCGGTGTTCCGCAACGTTGTGGCCAGCTGAACGCTCCCCCTGGGAAGCTTGTATCGGGAGGGTACTGTCAGCAAAGCGTTTAAGCGTTTCTGTTGGAACGGTCTGTTCCTGAGAAGTATCTGGTGTTGTCGATCCGTGTCGGGTTCAGTGGGAGGCTCTTGTTTCTTTAATCTCTCTTTCCCCCTCTTTCTCTCCAACCTCTCTCCTCTATTTCCCTCCCACTCTCTCTCTTCCTCCCCCCTCCCCCCCGCCCCCCCAACCGCTGCTCATTACAGGCCACAGTGGAATCAATAATTCAGCATATGGATCTGGAGGAGACAGTGTGCGCTGGAGCTAGGCCAAGACACCCAGCTCTGTGGAGCTACAGCCGAGGCACTGCCAGACTTCTCGGCCTCTGGAATGCTAGGCTAGGCCGGTCTGTACTCCCAACCGAACCCTACAGTCGCCATGGATATACGTGGACTATTTGTTATACATAGCTCATCGTTTCGCCTGTATTTGTAGCGAAGAACGGTTGAAACAACGGTGCCCAGGCAATAAGCCGGGCTAGCATTTGAAGATGATACACTTTAGACAAACACTGTTTTCTGTTATTCTCTTCGTCCTGTCTAAATAAAACAGCAGCAGTAGTCTATATCACTCCTACAGTAGGAAAAGATATACAGCAGCTTGTTTGTGGTTCCCTGGCTGTTTATTACAGGGATGACTGTCTACGTCAAGTCTACAGTGCATCCAAAACCTATTCACAACGCTTTACTCGTTCCACATTTTGTTATGTTACAGCCTTATTTAAAAACGGATTAAATGCGTTTTTTTCCTCAAAATTCTACACACAATACCCCATAATGACAAAGTGAAAAAAGTTTGTTTCATATTTTCTAGAGATTTGAAAAAACTGTGATTTGTTTTTTTTAATTAATAGATTTGCAGGGGAAAAGGGTTTTTTCACGTTATTGTTATTAGGGTATTGTGTGTAGAATTCTAAGGAAAAAATGCATTTAATCAATTTTGGAATTCAGCTAAAACATAACATGTGGAAAAAGTGAAGCGCTGTGAATACGCACTGTACCTCTCCTTATGTGTGGTTAAAATGGGCCACCTGACAAGACCTGGCTTGTGGTACTGGATTACCGGTTAGTACTGACTTCTGGCCAAATAGGGAAAGGTCTAGAAAACGCCACTCTCAACACACCACCAAACGCCACTGACCCAATGCCAACTGACTCAGCACAGTTAACCTGCACTAAAGCAAAAAACAGAAAGAGTTTTAGTGCCCCTCACAACGCTACTCCCACACATTCCTGCTTGCTGTGTCGCTGTAAACAAACGATCAGTGGGAACAACGGCCACAACTCCTACTGCCGGCATCTCATTCAAATAGAGGATGAGCCCGGACTCTGACAAGTTCAGGCAAGCCAGGCGGCATCACTTGAGAAAAAGGAAAATGCAACCAAGGCCATGGGAATTGGGCCTGGATGGACCTGGGACTAACTGTAAGACGATGATAGCACTGCATCCGCATCATCCACTTTGGAAATCAAAACACACAAAAGCTGCTCTGAACACTGGCCTCCCTGAAGACTTCACTAACTGGTGGTTTCCATGACTACTCAGCAACAAGCTCCATTTGTTTGCATGCGACGCTCTAACCGCCACACGACGTCTGTGTCAAAGCAGGCAAAACACTCATCCCAACGACCTGCTGATTTCCCCGTCCACCGTAGAAACACAAGGTCCATGTAGCTACGGTGTAGAACGGCGACTGCAGAATGACAAAAACGAAACTGAGACTATGGTGTTGCTGATGCTTTCACCAAACAGCAACAGCCTCAGAGAAATTAGGGGTTAATGGACTTTCTCTCAGCGACAGAAGGAACTATTTTTCATAATGGCGGCCCTGGATTGGATTTCCTCTAGTTACTGACCAGATGCTTTACCACGCGGCTATATGCCGTCCCCATAACATAATTTAATGATAAATGTTAAACTGGTTACTTTGAAAATCCAGCTATTCCCAGGCCAGGTCTAGCCTCTAAAACTGAACAGGGATTAAACCTGAAAGCACACACCGAGCCATTGCTTCCCAAAGTCTCTGTGTTCCTACATCTCCCACGTACAGCACAGATAGTTTAGTGTGCTCTTCTGATCCCTCAGCCTAAAAACCGTTACAGAGTGTGTGATGATGCTGGAACTCACTAGTCTACACCCAGGGTTACATAGCAATACCAGCTCTGGATGGCCTGTGGTGTGTGTGGGAGAAGAGGGGTTGGTTGGGGGGGGAGGGGGCAGGTGTGAAGTCCTTTGCTAATGTAACCTGTGGGGTTCTGTACTAACCCTGCCTTCTATAAGAATGGGTAACTGTGGTTTTCGTAAAAAGGTAACGGGTAACACAACCCTTCTAACATGGTCACAGTCAAGAATGAACTCCAAGCCTTGCATCCGCTAAATCTGATAAAGAGCCATCTTGACATATTCCAACAACTTAACCAGCGTGAAAGAGTCTCTGTAATAAAGCAAAGCTATCTGACTTACTATACAATTATAGTTTCCTTGTTTATAATACTCACAACGCCAGTGAGGGCACTTTAGATACTAACAGTCAACAACAACTTCACCCTAAAACAACACAAATAGCCCTGTGATATTACTTACCAGAGGTCCATAGGAATAATGCTAGGAATCACAGAACGTCATGTACCTTGTTGACTGGGTCTTAGGGAGCAGCTATATTTACCCTGAAATGTGAGCAGATAGGAGACAGCCCAACGGCAATCACACCAAAGTGTCCATGTCGGTCTAGCCTACAAACTGAAAAGCTACCACGCTATTTTAAAGACCCCACTATGATCCTATCCAGTAGGCTAAGAGCTATACTGCAACTAATTGTAACTTTTACTATTCTTTAAGGAGGAAGCAAAAAGTGACCTCCAAATGATTGATGCTCCCATCACTTTGCTTCAAGTGACTTAATTTCTTATTCATTTGGCCTAGAGACTGCCTCAATTAGGCTTCATTACTATTTGAGACATTTATTAATCCATGCCCTTTGCAAAATGTTGTTCTGTACCTGTACTGAATGCTCGTAGAATCCACTGAAATGGTAGTGTGTCCCCGTTACGACTGGTGTCTGTCTGTGTGAGGGAATTTGTGAAATAGTGTGTGTGTGTGTGTCTGTTTCAGAATATGTGGGTGTTTGGTATTTTTAATGTGTGTATACGTGTGTATAGGTGCTTGTAAGTGTGTTACAAAATGTGTGTGTGTGTGTGTATACTTATGATTACCTGCTGTGGACTTGTGTCTCTCAGTCACCGCAGGTTGTGTTGGAGTAGGGCCCTCTCATCCTAATGTACCTTCCCGACCCAATTACAATCACAGTGACTTATCCGATCTGTGGGGAGGGAAAGATCACTTATCACACAGCCATGTAGACATTACTATGGCTCATGAGGACTTGCAATTTTAATTTAATAACAGAACAGACACAGTGAATGTCCGATTACATCCTTCAATCTACGCAGAATTGCACTTAAAACAACACTGCTGAATTAAAAGAGTAAGACATCTCAAAACAAACTAGCTACTGGTAGCCTGACTCAGCTTAATGAATTCAAAACATTTTTCTGGTAGCCTGACCTAACTTAAGTGAGCCTTTTCACCTATTGAAACTCTTATAACATAACTGACACAACAAATGTAGCAGAACATCCTTGACGTTACACAGAATTTTACTGAGTAAAATGTCTCTATATTAGGCCGTTCAAAATAATCTTCTGGTTTTCTGATCTAGCTTAGGCCATTCAAAAGTATCTGCTGAAAGCATGACCTAGCATAGGCCATTCGTGGACCTTCATAAACTGCCCCACTTTACAGACACAGAAATAGGTCCAAGTGAACCTAACAGGCCTCCAGTCAACTTCACAAAAATGTTATTCCTTAAAAAAGATTTCAGGGAGGGTGGGAAAAGCATTTCTGTTCAAACTTTGTCCCAACACATCATACAGACGAACACACACCCACACACACACAACCGAGGCACAGCCAGAGTTCGATGAATAGACCTAACCCAGCCATAAAAACAATTGCCAATGAAGAATACGACAGAAGAGCGTGCTCCCAGAAATGTTCTCCCTTGTCTATTCGACATTCAACGAGGACGAGCGAAATCAACAAACAGTACACCCAGGATATAAATGGCCATTACCACACACACCGATCGGACAGGTAAAATAACCAAAAAGGCATGGCAGTAGGCCACCCCTTGCCAATGGGAAACAACTGTTAAATTGGTGGAAAGTCTCACCGGTGGCGAATCAAACTGGTAGGCAGTGCAGAGTGCTGCTTGAGAGGTTGTTGCCCCGGAGTGAGGAGCCGGAGAGGGATTGTATGAGCACAGTGATCCAGAATGCCAGAGATCAAGTTACACAGCCGGTAAATATAGCAGTTGCCTACTATGACCTCCACAGGTCACTCAACACTCAGTGGCATTCCAATTTGCTCCTAAAGGACTAGCATTAAGGCTTTTTATAGGTGATGTTGTGAGCAAGCAACAACCAATGGGGAGGTAGCTACCCTCTTTGTTATCTAAATGTGTTTTATTGCTAACTTAGATAGCTGATAACTTACAAGTAATGGACTCTTTGATGTTTGTGATGTGTCCCAATTACTTCTATTTAAAGGTGGAAAGACAGGAAAAGTGACCACATATTAATTAAATTACACAAAACAGGTTTATATCCCCACCCCAATATAGATAATAGCGATGGTATAACACTAACCCTTCACAAAAGTACAGTATTTCCATGACATGAGGAGACTGTTAACCTGCAATACTGTGATTAAATGCATTTTGTTATAGGAGACATTATTTTATGTAAACTGGAGTAGATAATTTGAAGGAAGGGACATAGGTGGGTGTGTACACGGGCGTAGAAACAATACTAATGTCAACCGTTATCGCTTTCTAGGTAGCAATACATCGTTGTATCTACAGTTACTAACGCGTTAGCTGGTACTGTCAGCTGTGTTACGAGTACCACAATCAACTTAAAAACGAATCAAGAATTCAGTTGTTTAGCTGCGATTACTATCGCAATTCCAAATTCAGCTAGCTGTGTAGACGCGATGGAAGCGGTTATTAGAAGGGATTTAGCTCATACAATATGGTACTGTCAAGTTCTGAATCCAAGGCAAGTTGTTGGCTACATATAGTATAGCTAGCGTGTTGGCAGAGTGCATGCGCGAACAATTCGCGCGTTTGTATTTTATAACAGTAACAAGGGTGTTTTAATCATCTGAACGTGATTCAAGACAAACGATTTTAGCTTAGCTGCTGCATTCATATCACAAGGTTGAAGAATACGCTTAACTTCAGAAATAACTGACGATATCAGATTCGTAAAAAAACAAACTGTTCACCCGCTGAGCGAGCAGGTTGGCCTGCGTGTGGGGTGACAGTGTGCCCACCGCACCTCATTCTTTACTTACTAGCTATCCTTACCCCAGCGCGAGACCATCCCGTGTCTTGTCAGTTCGGTCCGGCTGGCAGAGCGTCCCCAGAGTGGTTTTCCTGCTGACTTGTCGGCTTCGTAAGACCACAGTTAAGAAAATCAGTATGCAGAACCGATACCATTTGACAGATAAAAATAACCTGTTTACTTGCTAGCTATTATAGTTTTTTAGATGATAAAGTAACGGACCTTTCTCTTAAACAGTAACCTAGGCATTGCTTTAACTGTGACGTCAGTTTAGCGAATAGCTGCGTTGATTGGCTTATTCCTGCAAGCGAACGTCACCAGAGCCAGAAGATCGCCTCCCACTCGATCACCTTGGTGACGGACGTAAACATCTCACTAACATAAAAACCGCTTTTCTGGCGGTTTTTGAGTCTGCTCTTTAGACAAGCCGTCTGATTCAGTTACGTTAATAACCACTATAATGGGCATTCACCTCCTTAAAAATGTATTTGCCTGCCACGTTGATCCAGGACTTGGTAAAGCAAGGTCTGCCAAAGAGGTTGTACATGAAAAGTGGTGTGCCAGTACAGATTATAGTGTAAAAGAATTAGGGGTTCAGCTACCTACTGTTGCCCCAGATTTAAATTACCTACCAATATACAGTACCAACATTCCATGAAAGTAAATACAATGTCTGGGAACCGCTGAGACCTTCAAAATAATAAGTTGTAAATAAAAAGTCCTGATGATATAATACGAAACTTTTCAAGGAATATAAATTGTAAACATTCATGGTATTTTACATATGCTATACTTGTACATACATTTGCATGTACATACTTGTACAAACATACATTTACATACATGTACTGTACCTTTTTAGGAAAGTAAATGACTTTTTTCTGCTTTGGGCTTTACTTTTAAGTTTTACTTTGTACTTTAAAAGCAACAGTTACTAGGTTTAAATTATATATTTAGCTTTTATATTATGTGTACCCAATAAACCCAATAAACATTTAACATGTTAAACCCAATAAAAATGTCAGGGCACTTCATGTATTAGGACAATTGGCTTGTCCAAATAAAGAGATGTCTTTTAACATGAGGTATCAATGAAAAACCATTAAGCCATTATGCACTGAAACAGCATAAACAAATCTACAAGAAACATATCTAGTCTACCAATAACAAAAGCACGGGTGAGCTTATCTTTTCACCTTTAAAATAGATTGCGAAAAATGTTCACCAAGATGAAGAACAAAAAACTGTCAGGCAAATCAGGAACATGCCAGTCACAAACCGAATAATAATAATAAAACATGTCTGAATAAACACATTAACATCTGATATTGCTCACACCACTGCCTACAGAAAACCTCATAACAAATCCCCTCATGTCCAGATGATTGTTTGACGCTACATTTAATTATTAGTAGGAAATGAGAAACACTGACCTTTCTGGTTTTTTAACTGGTCCTTACTGGCACTCGGTAAAGCAGTATAATAGTCGTATAAACGATTTCCATTGTCTCACACAAGCGGTTATAACAAAGTCAGTTGTGTTCTCAACATTGCGAACTAAAAAAACAAGTTTGAGGTTAGGACTGACCTTTTATTCCAGTTGCCTTGGTTAGACCACACATAAGCAAGTTTCAGAAAAAAATCTAAATATACCTTTTAGACAGAGCGGACAATCAATACTGTCTCTTGTTACTTCTGACGTGATGGTCGCTGAGCCGAAGCAATCCAGGTGGGTGCTACAGCTACCCTGTTCGGTGGTGATCTGTCCCAGCCAATTTACTGAGCGGGAGGTGCTATAAACTTCAAAGCCGGAGGTGCTTGTCTAATCCGTTGATGAGCTCCAGACCTGCCTGACTGCTTAGATTTTTCTCTCCCTGGCCGGACCATCGACACCACCTTTACTGAGCTCTGTATTGAACAGTATCGTTTGGCTGAGAGAACGTCTTTCAGGAAGTGTAAAGATTATATATGTTTCTAATAAAGTCGACGGTCAACTTATTCATAGTTATATTGAACACGGTTCAAATTTCTAATCCAGAAGAGGGCAATGTTTTGTCATAATTAGCGTTTATTACGTCAGAACAAAGATTTTATGTTATGACTGAGATGTGCAGTCTATACGTGGTTATGTCGAAATGCTAGCTTTTAATTTAAAAACAACACATAACACACACAGAACACCATTATTGTTTGAATAAATGTTTAATTTATGGTTTAAAATAAAGAAGTGAAAGGGTGCGTATCTAAATTCCTTTCATTTGTATAACAGCTTACCAAAGCTAGGGATAATACTTAAGCAAATTGCTTTAGCAACCTAGTAATGTTCTTCTATTGTTTTGTGGAGGGGGGCAGCAGAAAGCAGAAAATTCAAATATCACTGAAGATCCTAAACTTATAATGTGTAAGCAAAAACAATACCATTAATGAAATCAAGACTTCTTTAACTAGCAGTGCTTAGAAGTGCCATGCCCTCTAAATACAGGACCTTCATTGCTGTGGATATATTGTGTTGTATTGTATAGGTTTACAATACGTCTGATGCAGGATAGGCACTGGTCACAGCAACAATAATAGAAATAGGTGAACAAATGAATCCAAACAAGAGTGAAGTGGTGACCTGAAACAGGTTTAGATGCCAAAGAGGTATTTTACACAAAAACACACTGATCTCAAAGCTTGAGCAGCTTTCGGTGTATCTAAAGAGAAAAAAATTCACACAAAACATTGAATAATTATCATTAATCAAAAATCAAACATTTAAATAAATTGGTAATTTCAACGCCTCAAACACCAATTCTGACATTCACACTTATTGCGCTATGTCCGTGCTTGCCGATGAAACTGGAATGAAAGTGGAATAGAAGATGCGGAAAGAAAGGGAAGAGTGGAATAGGAGATGCAGAGGAAGAGGGAACAGTGGAATAGGAGATGTAGAAGAAAAGGGAGCAGTGGAATAGGAGATACGGAAAAAAAGGGAACAGTGGAATAGGAGATGTGGAAGGAAAGGGAGCAGTTAAATAGGAGATGGCAAGGAATGGGAGCAGTGGAATAGGAGATGCTGAAAGAAAAGGAGCAGTGGCATAGGAGATGCGGAAGGAAAGGGAGCAATGGTTAAAGGCGTGACTGTCGTTTACGATTACTAGCCTATAACCAGTTCCCTTTGATACTGCACTAAATATTTACTAAGTATTAATAGCTCTGCTTACTGCCTGCATGAAAACATGATTTCAGAAACAAAAGAAAGCAATTCAATCTAAACATAAACTACTATCTAACTGTACAATGAGCAAAAGATCCAGAGTCAGACAGATATTATTTAATTACTATTTGTTAAAATTTATACTTACATAAAAAAATTGTTTTAATAACAAACTAAAGTAATCTAGAGCGAATGCCACATAGAAGAATTTGGCCTACCGTAAAAACAGAACTGTCTTTTTTAATGTGGCGTGAAGTAATAAAATAAATTGCGTGAGATATATTGCTACGGTCTAATATACTGTTTTTTTATTTAGATCTAGATCTTTTAAGTGCAAGTTCCTAAACTTTTCTGTCTTCAAAATCAGATAATACCACATCACAACACAGTCAGTAGATTAAAATGCAACAGAGAACCAAGCAGCCTATACATGGTGACTGAAGGTGGGGATGCCCCTCAGCTGTGAAGCACCAAGCAATTACTCAGTTCTTCTGTCCCAGACAACGGCTGCTGACCTAGTTAACTTTGCCCCGGAGAAGACAAAAACTGAACCAAGAGCACGTCTCTTTACATACATGGCAAACGTGTCAACAATGCAATCTCTAAGTTCATACAAACGAATGCACTATCTTTGGTGAAAACTCCAAGCCTGTGTTTGCAACAGGGCCTAAAATACCGCAGCAAACAAGTCGATAGGTGTTAAAATGTAATCCTGGCAAATAGTCCTGGACACCTGAAGGATTTCCACAAAATTGCAAGAGAATTAAAAACATGACCCGCACAAAAACACATTTAGCAAAGCAATATTTTCATGCAGCGCTGTATGATATAAGTATTTCATTTGGAGGGATCAATAACCTAACAAAATATATTGTATTATAGTCATTGGCCAATTGAAAAGTACAGCTTGTATCTTCTGAGGGAATGACAACGACGCGCAATGTTAGCTTGAGTCAGTTAGCTTGAGTACAACGGGCCCAATGCACTCAAAACAATCCGTATGACAGACATATAGCATATTGAATATGACTTCATCTACACCTCTTACATTTCCCAGATTATACAATGTGGCATTGTCTTAAAGGTACACAAGCAGTACTGTGCAACATCTCCTGTGCTTATTAGACACATGTTTTAGGAGTGAAGAAACACCTCTAGAGGTCATACATATTTCATTTACCGTATAACGAATGCCTCGTTTTACATTTCAATCAATTTATAGTTCGGTTTGGTTCACTGTCGCTGAATTGAATCATGGGAATCCTTCCCGGTTCATGTTACAATCCCCACTAAATGGGTTAATCCGATTGGCCTAACACATAGGGTTCTACAGCCTTTCCCTAGAAAACTGAAAGTAAAGTAATGTTGCTAATTGTTGTAGAAAGTGTGTTTCGCGTTACCGTGCCTTTCACTATCCTTGGTTGTTAACATGTGTTATGCCAAGTCTGTGTGTACACGAATGGAGCAGGATAAACAACAAATCGTCCTAAGGCGCTCTTACCTAACACAATGCTGACCACTAGCCTAGGACGTGTGTCGCTAGCTAATGAGTGGCTGGGAGGGGCCATGCGCAATGCAAATTGCCCTACGTTGCCTGGAGAGGGGACTCGTGTTCGGCAAGGTACATCTGGTCTCACGTGTGCGTTGACGAACATTACATACAGTTGAAAAAGCAGTGTTGGGAAAAAGGACAGATTGGTGTGAGTGCCATGATCTTAAACTCTCCCGGATCCGGTGGGAGTGTTTACGGTGAGACAGGGTCATAAATACATGACATTTGGGAAGGGAGAATGAGGATGAAAATGAAGTTAACAAAAAATAAAAGAAAGAATCATAGTCATGTTATTCCTGATAATGTGTCCCGCCATCAATCCTGAATGCAGGACCGGTTAAAGGAGTGGTGCAAAGTTCCTTCAAACAAGAATTGGATTGGGAAGGGGAGTTACTTAGAAACAGAATTACCGGAGCTGCATCCCCATTCAAGCCAACATGCCACGATGGGTAGACCATTCTGTTAATGTCATTTCTACGGCGGGGGAGTTACGGTTTGGGAGTTAAGGTTTGACAGTGGTTTGACGGTGGCGGTAGTCCCTTTGCTGGTCTTGGGCACCACCAGGAGTTGGTCTCCGTCCTGGATACTGTATGAGTGGAGGGCCCTTGTGTGGTACTTCATCTCTTCTGGCCCAAACACACTGTCCTTGTCAATGTAGTAAAGACGCATCTGACTGGCTGACAGTTGGACGACTGTCCTTAGCTGTTTCTTCAGCTCGGCCACGGTCTGGTCCAGGCGAATGCTCACTTGCTCCACCATATCCTCACAGTGCACCTCCACCTCGGCATGGCAGCGCGGTCGAAGGTCAATCTCGGCCAGGGGTTCCAATTTTCCGTATTTAGTCACCAGGCAGTGGTACCTGGAGGATTACAAAATAAACTCATTGCATATACCACAGTCATCTAGGGACATGCCGCATATACCACAGTCATCTAGAGTCTTCCTGGACCGGGGAAAAACGAGAACCGCGTGGCGTGTTGAATACCTGTAAGGCAGTTGGTCCTCAGGGTAATCCACATGGTAACGGATGAAAAACCTCTCAGAGTCCTCTCTCTCACCGTACGTCACCACGCTGCCATTGAGTGACGAAACAGAGGGCAGGCTGCAAGGATGAAGGATGAGCGTTTTATGGAGCTATGAAGACGTGACACTGTGCCTGTGTAAATGCATTGTCTGTCAGCGAGAACGGGGGCCGCTTTCACAGAGAGACGTACTGTGCCACCATCAGGCTCCGGCGCTCAGTGTTGGTGTAGTTTTGCAGTAAGGGAATCCCCTGCAGCCTCACATCTTCCAGTTTCGGGAAGTGATTCAGCTTCTCTATGTCCTCCCATCTACTGAGACCTGACAGACACACAGAGAGGCATAGGAGACCGCACACACACGAAAGAGCACACACACACCAACAAGTCCCTTTCAACAGGGAGCCCATGGCCCGCCCCCCCCTGACTCGGGGGCCGCTACCTGAGTTGTGCAGGTTGATGCTGCGCAGGCTGGGGAAGAGGCGCCCCAGGGTGTCCTCGGGGTCCTGGATGCTGCTCAGGTTGCAGTTGGCCATGACCAGGGTCTCCAGGCCGGGGAACATGGGGCCGATCCGGCGCACCTCGGCCCAGTCCTGCAGGTTGTTGTCGGTGATGTGCAGCAGGCGCAGGGAGTGGCACGGCAGCGTGCAGGCCGACACCCCGGTGTACCCGTTCAGACACAGGAACAGCTCCTCCAGTCTGCATGGGCATGGGGACAGGAGCCACACGTGGATCAGTACACAACACACGCCGTCCGCCCCTCACCACGGATGTGGCTGTTTTACGAAGCGGCTAATAAACACGGTAGCAAGAAGATTGGTCTTACTCGGGCATCTCCCGTGTGAGTACGAGCACCGTTTCCCAGGACACCTGGGTGTTGTTGAGGACCAGGCGACGGACTCGGGCGAAGGCCCCGGCACCGCTAGGCTCCAAGACCACCTTGCTTAGTGGGTTGGAGCTCAGGTTGAGGAAGTCCAGATTTGGGATGTTTGACACAATCTTACTGATCTGAAAGGGGTAGCTTCAGATTTAGTATGTGACATCCTCATACAAATGCCACTTCATACAATGCCATGGGAGCGGTGGCATACTTCTAAAGGTACATAGTTTACAATACTACTACTACGTTACTACTGTGTTATTACTACGTTATTACCGTGCTGTTACAACGTTATTAGCGTGTTCTAAATATCTGCCTTCGCGCCTGGGGACAATAGTGGGGTCAACCCACCTCATGCCAGTCTTGAAGCTTGTTGTGGGACAGGTCGAGCTCCACCACATGGGTACAGAAGGCGGCGATCTCCCTCTCTTCACCTGCATGGCTGATTCCACAGCCGCTCAGGACCAACACACTGGGAAGGTTCAATCGATCTAGGAGGGAAGGAAGGAAGAGAGAGAGATAGAGAGCAGAACAACTTCAATATACCAGGCTCAACTTCAACACTTCCCAAACATCATCATATCAACCGATCGGAGAAAAGAAAATGATATTTGATTTTTAAAGAGCTCAATGGCTGAACTGGGAGACTGTGGACGGACCATCACTTCAGCACTGACCTTTCATCGGTGAGCCCTGGGGGAGGGTGGGAACCACCACCTTACCCATGCCGGGTCCTCTGCGGTACGGGAAGTTCTCCGGGCTGTACTTCTCACTGAGCACCTGCATAAAGGTGCGTCCCTCCTGCTCGGGTGGGTCCATGGCGCTGCTGCCCCACATCCCTTCCGGGTCGGCTGTGCCCCCACAGGGGTAAAAGAGCCAAATACTCCTAGAGGTTAGCCTGGCGGGGTCAGCTGGCAGGAAGTCGTTCACTTCCCTCGGAGGGGCTTGTCCCATCACTAGCACCACACTGACCTGTTTGTGGCCGCACAAAACATACCAGTCTTCGCGGAAAAATCTGTCCGTCACAAAATCACACGCGAGACATTTTGTAAGGCATAGGTAATATATGACACGGCCCGACAGACTAAAGCCACGCAACAGCCAGAGAGGAACAATCTGTACTGCCTCTCAGGGGTGGAAAGGGGGCTCCGTGATAACGCTACGCAGGGGAGGGACAGAGGGAGTCGTCCGTACAAAAGTCCTTATCAGTGAAACGCAGTGTGACTCCTCCATTTAAACTTTAAAGCCCTCAGCGGATGCCAGGGGCCTACAACGATGATGTCTCCTTGATCATTCTCACAAAACCTAAAACGAATCAAGTGGAAACAGGGGCTAGACTTCTGCTCTGTGGCTGCGATGTATAAGATACCGGGAGAAATGAACAGTGTCGTCACCCGAAAACACTGGTAACCCTCAACCGTGCGTGCCTTGTGGGAACAACTCTGAGAAGGCAACATGGTGTCGTTAGGGAAGAATGAGACGCCTTACGCTTCCACGTTGATGTTAGCGAGGTGCTGGAGAGGACACATTTGAGTTTGAACAGTAGCAAGAAGCATCTTTTTATAAGAAAGATATTATTCTGCAAGAAGGAATCCTTCTTAGGTGGCCCTGGCCATACCACTATCTGCTCATGGCTACAAAAATAATATAGGTGTCAAATCCCACTTCCACACCAGCATGTGTAGGTCACACAAAACAGTGGAACTGGCCTGTATTTGTAATATTACAACAACCACCACAACAGAAAAAACAACTGAATAAAATAAAAAAGAAAGAGTATCACTATCCAGAACAGACAGGTCTCCATAAAGCTAATCACTGACATAAACAGAACTAACACACTGACGTACATGTGTGAGAGGAGGCGAGCCCTCGTGCAGAGGAGGTGACATGGGCTTACCTCCAGCAACGTCCCTCTCCGCCAGTCCACTGTCACAGCTCACTGTGCGTTCCTGCAGAGGCCTGTCAGAGGAGTGCAATTGACAGACGTTAGTGTGTCATTAGGGAGGATTTTGCAAGTACCACCAGGGGGGAGGAATGTGTCTTACTCCATGGTGGCTGGCTGGGCAGGGGCGCAGAGAGAGCCTGAACCCTCCTTGGGACTCCTGTGAAAGGATGCAGGCGGTTTGGTGGGACTGTCGGGTACCGTGACAGACTGGACACTAGAAAAAAAACAAATGTTATGCCTCATTTTCAGATCACTTATTGACCTGATAAAATACGGCTTGTAGGTAAAATAAATATGGATTTCGGGCTAAAGGCAGGCATATACATGTCTCTGGTTTGAGAATTGCCCAGGTAGAGTATATTATTGAAAGGGTGTTGTGTTTCATGAATCGCTTTGGTCTGATAAATTTCAATTGACGTATACGCTGTCCATGTGGTGCTGTGATGGAAAAGGAGATCACACAGATAATTAGGCCTAACACTAGGCCTGTCAAATACCACTATTTGATCAGTTACTGGACTAGTTTCTGAAGCAAAAATACATAGCAGGAAATATCCACATCTAAATGACATAGACTTTGATTGAAGTTCAGGTAAGAGAACAGTAGTACATTATTGATCAGATAAGTGCTTTCTTACTTGCCACAGATGACAGAGGAAAGTTATCTGTATATTTATTAGGAAAGTACAGTAATAAGTACTGCAGAAATGTTTATGCAAGAATATGCCTGTTATGTCATGGAACATTATAGCTACGTAGCTACAAATTCAAGCTTGATAAACAGGAGAGGTTTACAACAACCTTAAACGTTTGCTACTGTACTGTAGCTAGCCACACCGTTATGGTTTTTTAAAATCGTCGAGGCGATGACAAGGGATTTTTAACCATGTTACGAAGACATTCGGTACCGTTTGCGTGTTGCTTTAACTTGAATGTTGTGTACTGGATGTCATAGCTAATAGCTAGCGATTTCGGTAGGGTACAGAGCATCGTCTGTTCTAGACGACTGATGAATGCCATGATCCAGACAGTCAGCATCATTAAATTTCCCATACAAAGAGAAGGCATTCCAATAACATAACACATCCACTGTTCTCATGAAAAGGCTTTGCATCAGCAAGATATAATAAAAAGTAATTATTAGTTCAGATGTACGTGTTGTATTTTCGCATTTCCTCACTCACCTTTACTAACCTGCTCTTGGAGAATTTCTTGTTGATCCAGCTGTCATCGCACCCCCTCTCCTCTCGGATATGACGTATAATAAAACAGTGTGTGGGGGGTGAAATAGTCTATGACATCAGCATGGATGTGCATCTTAAACAGTGTTTGTATGACATAAAAAAAACGATTTAATGTCATAAACATGTAATGGTAATAATTTGAAAATGTTTTACTGTCGGTTTATTTAAATTAAATTAAAACATATTCTGATCCTGAACAGGGCTCCTATAAGAATGAAAGCAAAACAACGTATTCAAAATACAAACAAAACAACAAATCAGGTTTGGTGTTTTACTAAACGTTGCATGTTGTGATGTCTTTGACTTCTTCGAAATCATAATAGAGTTAGCACCCACTACCGGTGGTGGTTAGCTAAAATGGTTGAAGTAAGCTAAGCTCTTGCAGGATAATAAACATTTACAGAGTACATGCTTTGTGCTACATTTTGGCATGAGGACCATTTTGTTTGCATTGCCAAAGAAAGTGGAAAATAAGGAATATAAACCTGTAAATATCAACAACTGACGGGAATTCCAGAATGGCACATCAAATACAGGGTTTCCCTGAACATATCCATCCTCTTTTAACCAGATGAGGTAGTCGATAAGGCTTAGGTTCAAGAACTGGTTCTCGGATATTGATTAGGCTTTGGAGAGCAGATTGATCGCGTGCACGCACCGTTTTAAGGTTTTCTTGGCAATGGCAGACAATATGATGGACATCATGGAGTCAAAATAATGAGCTCAGTATTTCAGTAGTGTACATTATTGTTGGTGCCTGCAACGATCACATGTTTTTTGTTCAAGTTCTAATATTTAGTTTTTATATGCTGCTGGAATCTTTATATGTTTATATGTGTTGTCATCAAATGTACAACATTATGTATAGAAACAATTGTCTATACAAGAGGACATTATTTTTCCATCAGTTTTTGAAGCATCATTAATAAACATGAAATCTTATTGACACATCTGTCCTAAGATTCATTTTCTTGTTTTCTTTGTCAAAGTAACTGTTCCAGCGTTTCCGGTGGACACAATTTTAATTGCTTTTGTAGTGCAGTACCAGTTTATTACACACCATTGAAGGAGGATACTTCAAACCGGCATACATATCTATTTTCGTAAGATTCGATGACTAGACTCTGACTGCACGCCGATATATTTAAAAAAAGAGGAGAGTTGTAACTCATTGATCAATGGAGTAACCTACAACGATGAGCAAGGCTGCCATTCGATTAGTGCCGTTCATGTTGGCATGAATCACGCCGGTACCAAACTAATCGCCGCGAAAATCGAATGACAGTGTGTAAAACCATCTCGCTTTATCTACTGTGCTTCGCTTTCTTTTTGTATCCTGCAGCGCTCTCTCCTGGTGGAAGGCGCGTTGCTGGGGTTCCCACCCGAATAGACACTTCCAGAACAGGGGCCTCATGTATCAATCGTGCGTACGCACAAAAATGTGCGTAAACCATGCGTACGCTAGTTTTGACAAAAACGTTAGCATTTTTGAATGTTGGTCTTGACGGGCGCGATCTTTATTGCGCGATCTTTAGTGTGCGTATATCTACGCACATTTCAACCCATGCGTATGCACAGCCAAGCGGATGCATTGGATTAAAACCATGCTACTTCAGAAAAGCTGGTAGAGGAATGTCAACTGAAAAATATGAAGAAAATCAAAAAGGTTTCCAGCAACATCGTTGACCTATCAGACCGGATCAGGCTCCGCATGTAGCACTAGTCAAGACCCTACAGCCTGTAGCTGATCCTTAAACTGTTATTATTAATAGGTGGTAAAACTTACACAATTACAAAAAAATACGATGTGTATGTGCGTAACACACATTCGACATTGCATATTATACTATACACTACAATATGCCGATTTAATCAAAGATGCGTTTACGACTTAGTAGATGTTCTTTGCGTTTTTGAATGTGCTGTAGGTATTATCACGTTGGCTTTGTAATTACACAAAATTGACAATAAATTTCAGAAATCCCTTTTTGTTAAATGACAGAATGAAAATGTGTATAACATAAATAGCTAAGCGTTTTCACCACAAATCAAATAAACAACCAAAAAATAGGCTATAGCTATGCAGCACTAAAATGCATTTCACAAAAATTGAACTATAATTTTAACACAATGTATTTCCAAGAGTCAACATATGGTTGTCTCGGGTATGTTGTCCATCATCTGTAAATTGCCACTCAACAGGGAACATTATAGAATTAACAACAGAACATTGTATTCCCTGTACCTCTATAAACACTATAAGAGACATTATAATCCTCAAACATAGACAGTTCCCATGTTTGGCATGTCCATCTAGTAGCAACATGGAATTCCTTTTAACACAGTCTGCAGCATTATCAGTAGGTTTGTAGCCCATGGAACTGTGATCTACCGCACAATGCATGGCTACAAGTTAATACTCAACCTCAGATATCATCAAAAGTCAATTTGCTAAAGATCGACAAGCAGGTCTAAAGAAGTTTCACAAAAGAGACACAAGAAAGCCAGATTGAACTTGGCAACCCCCCTAAGCAAACATTAATCCATCTGGGAAAATATCCTGGTGATCAAGAATTGGAGCTTGTTGGCCAAGTAGATCGGTGCAATGTTTACAACGACCAAATACCATTCTCCTTACTGTCAAATGTTGGGGAGTCAAATGTTTCTTAACTGAGGGGTTGCTTTGTTGGTACATGGGCACTGGAACATGTCTTATCACTCAGTGAAATCAGTTATTTATTAAGGTAGTTTGTCCAGATCTGAATGTTCATTGAAAATCCATGGTGAGAGACAAATTCACTCTGAAATGTATAAATGTCAATAACAATGTATGAAAACCAAAAGGTTCTTCACTTTTTACTTGTTACTTTTTAAGGGAACCTACTTCAAAATACTTCTATGACTAGGGATTTGTTTACCTCATAGATCCTGTAAATGTTATATTCATATTTTTTTTTTCTTATTCTTATTTTCCAAACTGTTGCTTCCAATGTTTACTAGTCAGTTTTGTTCACAAATGTTATCAATCAACATGTTCTCCAGGAAATGTTAATTGAACTCTTTCAACAACGACGTAGCATTCGCTAGCTACTGATGACATCTTACAGAATAACAGAGGCTGTGTGTGGAAAATAGCTTGCATGGTGTCAGTCAAAGCTATTATATTTTATTTTTAAATGTTTGAGTTCATTCTCACTTGCAACTGAGCCTTTGTGGCTTGGGACTACAGTTTCAAATCATAACTGTGGACAATGCTAATAATGATAATTACAGAACAGGAAAGAGTTGCCTGTTGTAAAAAAATAACTCAGTTGGACTTCAAGAACAACTTTCACCCAAATATTAATCTATGTCAGATTATCCCTTTCATGTAGATAGTTTTGGGGCAGTCAGCCCATCTCTGTTAAGAAGCACACACAATGAGGGTTTTGTATTTTCTTTATTTCATTTAACCATCATTTAATCAGGTAAGTCAATAGGGTTTCACCCACTCACGAGCGAAATCAATAAAAGATAACAACAGGCTTTTTCAAACACATATACAAATGACTTGAGGGATGGAGGTCCCATCAACATCTGATTCATTTTTATCAGATAAAGCCCAAATATTTGATGTAAGTTTTCGATTATTATCATTCAGTTACATGATTTCTGTACAATTTCAGGGGAGATACTGTAGATTATTATATCCATCTGTACCAACATTGAACATCAGAGGTGAACAGATTAAATGGTTGAAATCAGTGTGACCAAATATTTCTGGGATAGTCTCAGTCCTTAATATCTCTGTTGGATTCGTGAATCTTTCATTCAATAAAAAGTGCAGTGTCAATCTAATTCTCTGAGGTAAAAATATTAACATTATCCCAACAATCATAACGATTGTCTTTACATCACATCTGTAAAGTACATTGCTGAAAAACATTAATTGTTATTTTGACAGTGGTTTTCTGAGTTTTAGTCAGGGTCTCAGCATTGGCAAAACCTTAAAAACAAGCTTGAAATGACTATACATTCATTTGAGTGGGATTTTAAAGTTTGACATTGATCACAACACAATCAAACTGCCAACTACAATAAATAATTAAATTTAGTAGGTACATAAATAGGCAGTTATGATTTCATCCACTCCCACAGGTTTTAATCATCTTGAGTTGCTCAACATGCATTAGCCCATATACTGTATATTCAAAGTAAAACAATGTATTAATAAGTCTTAAATACAATGAAAATCAGCGCAGGGATAATAGATCATTAAACGTGTAGTACCTTAGATCGAGCGTTCATCGTGTGCAACTACAGAACAGACTCCAACCTCACCATATGTGTGCCAGTTTTGTGATTGGATATTGCATTTTTTAACGATTCCAAACAGTCCTCTTGATCAATAGTACTGATTTAAGCCATACTGCAATTCCTACGTAACCTTTACAGGCACTTGTATGTGCAGTGTAAAGCATCGAACCAAATAGGTAGCCTGTGTCATATTCCACTGCCAAAAGTAGTCAATAAAAACAAGTGCACATTTCGTCCTTTTTCCTTTTTGTGTTTTTGCATTTTCTCTCAGCGGTTCCATTTTGATACCTCATTCCCGGTCTTTTTCTAGATAAGCACGGAGTGGATTGTCGCTTTCTCTTCAGTCATCACTGTTTCTTGATCAAGGTGGCTGTGAAAAGGGGAAAGCTCACTCTTCCGTTTTTCCACTTCCTCAATTTCTTGCGATATTAACCCTTGACATCAGCTTGCGGGACTTGAACGAGCTCCATTGTGAGCTTGGCGTCGTCAGTCGTCAGGACGTCATCAGAGGGGATACGGCCATCAGAGCATGTCGTCGTGCGCTCCCCGGACGGGGGCCCTCTTGGTGCGGCGGGGCCTCAGGCCGGAGAAGCAGGAGGAGGCGGAGAGGGCGATGCGGCTCAGGCCCAAGTTCACGCAGTGCACCTCGGACGTGACGGGCACCTCGGAGAAAAGGGCGTGGTCGCGGGACAGCCGCGGCAGGGTGTCGCTGTTCTCGATGTCCTTCACGATGTTCAGGATCTCCTGGCGCTCCGTCTGCCGAGTCATCCCACGGATGTTCAGGATGGCGGACACGTGCTTCTTCCTGGAAACGGAGGAGAGCAAAGAGGGCTCGGTTCACTTCTACGTTGCGGACCTGCCGATGACAACCCAACACGTTGCCACGGCGTCATATCGGACACAACTAGCCGGGAAAGCCTTGGCTGACTCAATTTGAGTGGAGTACAGTAGTTGTCAAGCCATGTATTAGATGCATTCCACCTGGGTCAACTTTGTTAGTGATCGCTAATCCTTGGACTAGTTGATTCCGGTGAGCTTTTTCAGGGCGACAATAACGTTGAGACATTGGGGGTGTCCCCAGAAGACATCTGAGACCTACTGACGTATTGTGGATCCCTGGATCATACACACACACACCCACACTCAAAGTTTGGGGTTGCTAAGAAATTTCCTTGTTTTCAAAAGAAAAGCACATATTTTCCATTACACTAACATCGAATTGATCAGAAATACGGTGCAAACTGGTAATGTTGACAATGACAATTGAGGTAGAAAACAACTGTTTTTCAATGGAATATCTACATAGGCCCAAATCAAAGAACTTTAGTCTGAACCCCGTCAGTCTATTCTTGCTCTGAGAAATGCGTTTTCATGCGAGAAATTGCAAGAAACTAAAGATTTCGTACAACAACGTATATTACTCCCTTCACAGAACAGAGGCGATGTACCCCAGGGCCTCCCCAGCTGAGGGGAAATGACAACCAGCACTACACACTGACATCAGGACCAGCACAGAGTCGTTAGTCCAGTGTTCCATGGCAGAGCTCTGTCGCCCCCCTCACCACGCCCCGCCATAATCACCTACTGTGATGCTTCGACGGGCATACATGTTGGATTCCGTGAAACCTGTTTGGATTTCAAACGCTGTCTTCCTGTTGTCTATTGCAAATGTTGAACCTCGGCCGTTGCATTGCGAGTGGTCTGTGACGCGAGCCGTGTAGACCGAACTCAACCACTGCTTTCAACCCCTGGTTTGACCATTCAGTGACTTTACTGAGGGATTTTGCACGCTTGATTGACAATGTTGGGTTTTGTACGGTAAAGGGTCTGTTTTTGAAAGGAACTGGGAGAAAATTGTTGTGCATTCTCCAGATCCAAATCAAAATTCCAAACAATACTTGTGGGTCAACACTGTGTAGCTTGTTATCGGTAAAGGGTGGAGACAAGGGTGGAGACAGGTCTTAATTTAGAGAAGATTCCATGGAGGCCTGCCACCTCACTGCCACGTCTTCCTCCGGGACTCTTTTGCTGCCAGGTTGTGCTGCACAGCTACCGTGTCAAGCCTAGGCAGGAAGTCCGTGTTTTTGCTTCGTCTACATCCACGACCCAACTAGAACACAACTCACACACTCGCACACTTCCCCCACACCACTGCCCTAAACGGACAAGACCCCCACCCCCTTTCATGTGTGCCAGCGATGTCCAAACAGCTCCCCACAAAAATAAGGAAACAACTCAGCTCTTGTTTACTTTCAACAAGTTCCCCTGTTTGCCATGCGAAAGACGGAACAGTAGCCATGTTTATTTTTTGAGCTTTTCAATCAGGCAGAAGTACTGAAATTCGGACCATTACTACGTAATTAACAGCTTCCTCCTGTTCTCCTTACCGAATGTCTGGGAACTCTCTCACCAGCATGCCCACCTCCATTTGAATGCAAGGAATGTCTTCCAAGAGGATGATATCTGACAGGTATGGGATAGCACTGTCCAGCCAGGAGGAGGCTGATTCCTAGAGAGGGAGAGAAAGAGGGAAAATTACAGTTTTACGGAGAAAGACAGAGAAAAGCCAATAACAACAGGTAAATAGAGACAGGGCCAATAGAGAGAAGTCAATAAAGACAGGTCAAAGGTGACAGATCTATATTGATGGATCTATATTGGCAGCTCAATAGGACTAAGTCAATAGAGACAGGTCAATAGGACTAAGTCAATAGAGACAGGTCAATAGGACTAAGTCAATAGAGACCGGTCAATAGGACTAGATCAATAGAGATGGATCAACAGGACAAAGTCAATAAAAAGATATCAATAAAGACAAGTCAAAGGTGACGGATCTATATTGATGGATTAATATTGGCAGCTCAATAGGACTAAATAAATAGAGGCAGGTCAATAGAGACAGATCAATAGAGAGAATTCAATAATAACAGAACAATAGAGACAGAGTCAAGAGAGACAGGTGTGTAAGAGTTTGGCTTTTCTAACTCAAAGCCTTTGAATCTATGTCCCTGGCAACGGATTGGACTCTGGACCATAGGAAGTCATTTAAAGCCTGAGTGGTTACAGTATAACTAGAATGGGGATGTGAAAATACCCAGTGGACCAGAGGGAAACATGACAACGCAATTCTGAAAGCCAAATGTGCAGCAACGACACTCAGCATGCAAACTCGGTCTCACAGTCATTCAAGCGACCCTGTCATTCGGAAAAAAACACAGGTCATATGATTGACTAGAGGTCCCGCCAGGTCTTCCACTGGGCCACGTGACTGGAGTTCAAAAGCACACGGCAGGATGTCTGTAAACACCTTCATCCTGTTGTCCAGCGAGGTGACACGTGGATGTTTCATCTGGGGCGTACACCACGGGGGGGGGGTGGGGGGGGGTTTAGGGAGGAGGCTGGGGTGAGGGGTTAGGTGGTTGCCCCGCTTGTGAGGCCTGCCTGGTCATCCGTCTCCCCCCCTCGGCTACAGAAGCCACACCCCTCACGTGTGTCCTCTGTCTGAACTTCACCCGGGTTGTTTCTCTTACTCAGGCGGAGACGGCCCGCACGCCAGTCAAAGTGACAAGTGAACACACGCTGACGTGTTCCTGTTCCTAATCACACACGTGTTTGTTTGTTTCATGTTGTGGTCGGGGCCATCGGTCACAGTGGTTTTCCCACTTTGATACGGGTAAAATGCTCTAGGACGACTCACCAGGTCTTTGAAGAGCTCTTGGATCAGTTTTCCTTCGTCACGCAGTCGCCCTGCCATCCTCTTCCTCATCTTGAGCGACGTGCAGATTATACGCCCCCTCATGAGGGAGCGCAGGTACTCCATAAGCACCCGTCGGTGCACCTCTCCCACCAGGACCTGGGAAACCAAGGGAAAGTACAATCGGGTTCATTCTTTAATGAATTAATAAATGTAGTTCATTTTAAATCCCACAGGAATGATTTACGCCAAGTAGGCAGATGATACAATGCCTTCAACAATTATTGGCACCCCTAGTAAAGACGAGTAAAAAAAGGTTTGGTGAATTAGCCTAATGTCACATGATTTTTTTTCTAAACATCCTACCTTTAATTGAAGTAAATTCTGTCATCAAGAAATAATTATTTGTAACAAAACGGCACGTTTCACAATTATACGCACCCATAGAAATGTTTATATTTATATTTAACTTTTTAAGTTGATCAGGAACTTTCAAGCAGTAGTCTATGATTTCCGGTTTCAATGGGGTACAGATATGAGGGGACCCATATTGCCTTATTTATACATCAACATGTGAAGTCAGGGAATGGCTATAAAAAAATAAAAGCTCACCTGAATGTGATGGTAAGAGATGCAAAACATGAAATATGCTAAACACTACTGGAACTTTGAGTGGAATCGAGTGAGTAAAATAAAACAAAAATTTAGCTTCTTGGCAATAAACATTTAAGGTGGGTTTGGCCAATAGCACCTGATCCCCACTGTTAAGAATGGTGGAGGCTTTGTGATGTTGTGGTGATGTTTTTCCTCAAAAGGCCAAGGGGACCTTGTTAGGGAACATGGCATGAACCCCATAAAAATATTAAATCTGAATATGGCTGCCTCTGCATGGAGACTAAATCAGGGTCGTCATTGAATCTTCCAGCAGGAAAATGATCCTAAACATATGACCAAATCAACACAAAAATGGTTCCCTGAACATTAAATAAAGCTTCTGCCATCTCAGTCCACTGTCCTAAACCCCATTGAAAACATTATTCTGAAGAGGAGAATGCAAAAGAGAGTACCAAGGACCCTGAATGATCTGGAGAAATTCTCTAAAGAGAAATGATCCTTGCCCTGTTCTCTGACCTTATTAGAGTTTACAGAAGAAGTGCTGTTTTATTAGCAAAAGAAAGGTTGTACAAAGTATTAAATGCAGTGGTGTCAAAAATTGTGGCCCACATGGTTTTGTTAGAAATTATTATTTCTTGATGACACTTTTTTTCAGGATAAATTTATTTGACCCAAAGCTTTTCTGAAATGTAAAAAAGTAATGTTCTAATTTTCATGCTTCTATACTGAAAGGAACTTGATGGTATTTTTTCCACGGGATAATATGTACTATCCATGTCTACATGGCTGAGACTGGTTATTGAGTGTCTCCTGTGTACCTGATAGGGTGGGTTGTCCATCCGACGGAACTTCTTGAAATGTTCCTTGATATGGGACTCGATCTGCTCATATGTCTCTGTGTTGTTAAGCCACTTCCTCTTCACCAGCTTGTCGAAGTAGGGCTAAACGTGGCGGGAGAGAGGGGCAAATTGAGCGACAGAGAACAAGAAAGAAAGAGACGAGAGGGAGGGAGAGAGAGAGAAAAAACGAGAGAGAGACGAGAGAAAAACAGTGAGAGAATGAAGAAGACATGATCAGGTGGGTGCTGGAGAGAGGTGGAGGCACAGCCCTCCAGGTTATCTGAGTCAGATCCTGGTTTCACTGCAAACTGAACCTCCTGACAGGGTTTGTGTCTTCCGTTACGGATGTGTTGGCCGTGTGGACCGTGAATTCCACAGATTGTGACTTCCTACACGAAGGCAAGGGGCTGACAAAAAACCCAGCCCTGTCAAAAGGACACGACACGCGACTCTGGGCCTCGGGAGCACTGGGGACTGGTACTGCCCGACGGTGAGGCCCAGAGAAGAAGACCGGAAGCGCATTGGCTGCCAGTAACTGGTGGCAGTCTGCCAGGATGATCTTGTTCAGCCGTGTTTGTGATATTGGAGCGGCTATTTTGGGGCCTCAGTTCCTTAGTACATCCCTGAGAACCTTCAGGGCAAGCCATGAGGGGAACTCTGATAAGATGTGCTTTATATTCTGGGACACATGGCAGACAGAGTGACGCTCGAGGGTGTGTGGTGTGTGTGTGTGTGTGTGTGAGAGAGAGGGAGAGTGAGGGGGAGGATGATTATCTGTCTCTAGCTCCAAGTGCGTTGGTAAGCTGTGGCAACAGTTCTGTGTGTTTGTATTAGACTTATCCTCATGAATCTAGTAAACCATGGACATTTTTGGTAAGTGAGGACATTTGGTCCATCATAATCTAAAGGTTTAGGAGTTGAGGTAAAGTTCAGATTAAAGATAGGGTTAAATTTTGATTTAGGATGAGCTAAGGATGGCTTGATATTTAGGATTAGGGTTAGATTATTGTTTAGGATTATTTTTAAGGTTAGGGTTTAAATCACTATAGTAATGCCAACTTTAGATTTCACTAGCCTGTTAGACCAGACCAAAGACAAGGCTCTTATGCAGAGTGACTCACAGTGAGTGCAGACTTTAGCCAGATGAAACAACCACATGAGACTAGCATTTTAGTAACTACATAGTGACCAAATAAATAATAATAATCCGAAAAACAAGATAAACGTTACTTTTAGCTTTTGGGTTGTTAGTAAAAGTTTCAATAGGTATTGGATAAGAAAAAGGCTAGGCTTTAGGGTTAGTGAAGATGGTTCTGTGAATGGAGAATCCTAAAATGTGTGTCTGTGTGTGTGTGTCTTTGTGTGTGTGTCTGTGTGTGTGTGTGTCTTTGTGTTGCACACACTCACCCTGATGTGCTCATGCAGGCTGTCGCTCAACACCTTCACTCCTTGGCTGACTATTCTGTCTAGGGAGGCGTTGGCTCGTTTCGCTGAGTCCTCGCTGATGTTGGGATCACACTGCACACAGCGCTGGACAAAACCCCTGCACATACACACACACCAACCCACACACAGACACAAACAGAAACACACACAGACAAAAACAGGAGCACACAATCAGATGAGGAACACAAGGCATGATGTAATCATGTTATAGGGTAGAAACCACACCATCAAGGCAGGTTGTCCTCCATTCGGAAAAGCTGACATATTTCAGGGAGCATATAAATGAGGGGAACTGAAGGACATTAAGATGCAGAGCTGAGTTTTGAATAACCCGCCCCTATCCAGGAAACAGACAGTCTGTCCTACCTGAATTGAGGGCAGCAGTTGACCAGGGCGATGGTCTTTGAGAGGTATCCATCCTCGTTGTCCCCAATCATGTTGATCAGGCCCTCGTGGAACAGCTCCACTTTCCTCTGAAAGCTGAACATCAAGCAACATTAACAGCATTTCAGTAAGTGACTGACACATTTCCCTCAACTGACTGATTCCAGCTGAGCAGTTCGAGCGCTATTGCAAAATCACAGCATTTTACTGGCAGTGAGAAACTTCTGGCTCTGTCTGGATAGAGTCTGTTGTTCCTTCACTCTGTGACCGTAGACGGAGATGCTCTAGATGAATGCTCTTACCTGTACAGGAAGTCTGCCAGACCATTCAGACTGCACTGAGCCACACGGGAACTCAGGCTTGTGTTGATTGCTGCTGAGCGCTCCAGATCCACCTGCAGCCTCTACGTACACACACAAGCACAAACAGAGACACGTACACACAACAGTTATGTTGGCAAATGTGTATTATATTTGAAACAGTTGCTTCCCCCCCATGACTGTCTGTGAAACTTTTTGGCAACTGCTGCAATCAATGATGGCCACTAGAGGCCAGTAATGCGTCAGTAAAACGGTAAGATGTGGGGGAATTCTGAGGGAAATGTCTGTATTGACTTTGGCATGTGCTTGAGGAATGTTTTCTATGCCTAACCAGATGGATGAGCTTATCCTCAAAATGTGAAATAACTTTAGTGTCCAAAACCAAAGTGTCATCAAAGCCTTTGAAGGAAATATGTTATTTACATGAAGCTTCACAAATCTTCTGCAGATATATTGTGTGTGTGTGCAGGCGTGTGCACACATACCTGAATGACTGTGCGTGCCAGTGTGATCTGATACTCCTCAATGTGCAGAGTCTCCATCCAACGTTTCTCTTCCTTGTCCAGCACCTGAGACAGCTCTGTGGTCACCTTACCCTGGACAGAACCAGACAGGACGTGGTCAGACCAAAACTCATCAAAAATTAACCCAACAGGCTGTTAGGCCACTGACGCATTGAAAAGTGTTCAAAAAGGGTTACAATTACAATGTAATGTTATAGATTGGAGTTGATTTATTACAATCTTGAGTGGTCATTTAGAGGTTCTCCACATGTGGCGGTACCCATTAAAAATCATCAAGGAAACCTTTTAAAGGGTTCTTCAAAGAACCCCTTTTCTAAGCTTCCTCAAAGATCCATTGAAAAACCTTCTAGGGTAGCTTTGTGGGGAGGTTGTTCAATTGGCTCTGACTTTTTTGCTACAGAAACATACAGGTGTTCCCCACACGGTTTAGGACACAAGTATAGGACACTCCAAGAACCTCTGCTTTTTAGCGTGTACCCCTTACGTATAGGGCCCTGTGTTTAAAGAGACCATTTCCTCAGGTTCAGACTGTGGTGTGTTCGACGAGGGAGATCCCAGGACCGCGTTTGTAGATGTAATCATCCTCAATTACATCCTGCAGAGGAAAGACAGCCCAGGGGTCATTGGCAACCTCTGGGATCGGAATCAGTCGGAATCCCCCTCAGCTCTGACCTACCTGCTCCCGTTGCATGCTGGGTAGCGGCTCCGGCTAAATGGTCTGTTGTCGGGTCCCCATTGTGTGTCGGCTGTTGCTGACAGGAAAGCCCACACAAGCTGACCCTGAGACGACACGCCTGATTGGCCACAACAGCCCAACTGATAGCCCTCCCTTTAGGTGCACAGGAAAGGCCGTAGGTGTACCCTTTCCTTAGGCCGGTGGGGAGATGCGGGGAGCACCAAATTAGGTGGTCGTGGGGAGGGGGGGGGGGTTGGACGGACAGTAGTCGGCCCTTACCCGGACAGTGTTGAGGCAGTCCAGTTCCAGTTTGTCCACTGTCTCCGAGGGCAACAGCGGCCCGAGCAGGGAGCGGTTGAAGGGCGCCGTCATGCTGACTGTCCCGAGGACGTCCCTGAATCAGCGCCAGTGGGAAGGCAGAGTCGGTGACACGCTCACACAGTAAACACGTGAGAAGCCATCTGTGTATTTTATTATACCCATCGCTCCTTGAATTGTCCTGTTCGGCAACATTTCTAAACACGCCCCCTGGTCGTACTAAAGTTCACAGGGTAATGTGTCTACGGCGACCAATTCGCGGGTGTCCCGGATACTCACCTGTTGTAGATGTTGTAGAGCCAGTCCAACAGGGAGTAGATGTCCGTGATCTGCAGCGGTCCGTCTGAAATGCCCTGCATCCGCCGCGCCACCGCCTGGTGGTAGCTCTGCAGGTACACCTGGAAGGGCTCGTAGTCCTCCGGGTAGACTGGCACCACGTTCCTCCGGGCCGCGCCCAGGTCCTCCACCACCCGCGTCCGCACCCTGTCCAGGTAGTCGGACAGCTCCCCGTCCCGGGCCTCGTTCCTCTGAGGGAGACTCCCGTCGGCTGCCTCCGACACCGCCTCCTTCCACCGCTGCTTCAGCTGCCGGGGCCTGGGTCCCCCGGGGGTTGCCCCCTCGGCCCGCGCCCACTCCCGGTCGGCCTGCTCCTCCTGCTGGAGCACCTGCACCACCAGGCCGAGGTTGGGCCCCGCCGTCGGGGAGCGCAGGGACTCGCGCACCACCGCCCACAGCTCCTTCTGCAGGGCCTCGTACAGCAGCTCCACGTCCTTGGCTTTACGCCGCCCGCCGTCTTTGCTCCCGGGGCTGGCCAGGTCGTCCGGGGCCGTGCCACCGGTCGGTGAGGAGGCCGCCTCGCTGCACTCCTGCTCCAGCTCCAGGATGTGGGTGTCGGCGAGGAACAGGTCTCTCTTGTTCACCAGCTGCAGGATCTCCAGGACTAGGCGAGAGGGACAGATGGGGATTGTAACAGAACACAATGAGCTAGGCAACAACGCTGGATCGAGTCCGGTGACAGAGTACAGACGACCCCCCCCCCCAATGTAAAGAGACAGCCCCGCATCGAGCCCACACATGACCAGGCCAGAGGGATGGAGTCCCCTGTAAACCCCTCTGAAATAACCGTAGACGATCTTTACTTGAACGATGTCCGAGAAGCTAAAAGGCCAAGCCACGGTGTCACTTCCGACGCAGCTTCGATATGGGATCCTATCCGTATCAGAGGCCGCAGGCCTGAAAGACAGATGCAGGCGGGCCCCTATGGCTTGTTGTTTTAGGGCAGGTTAGATGTGGCCAGATCAGTCTCCCTGGTGGTGGCTTAGTTTGATCTCTTCTTTAGTTTTACACTTCAAAGATCCAATGGACCCATGGATGCCAAACCAATCATCCTAGGTTCCTGTCGAATGGCATGGTCTGTCCTCCATGCAGGCTATCACAGCTATGGAATGGTGTTAAATACAAATAGTCCACATAGTGATTTGTAATGAAGTGGAGGCCATTTTATTTCCTGTGGAACACCCTTAACAGGGTTGTTAAAGCCCAGCCTCGCCCATTTATCTCATAATCTCTCACTCTTCTGTGATGTTTAGATTCAGAGAGAAAGAGAGATGTTAAATCAGTACTGAAACCAATGAAGAGTACCCGCTCCCATTAGAACCAATGAAGTGGACCCGCTCCCATTAGAGTCACCAGACACACCTCTCTGACATCACCATGTTCCTCAGGGAGGTGCAACAGAGCCCATCAGGAATCACTGAAGTATGATGGTCAACTAGAGGATAAGACCAGGCCTGTACTATATCTAAAAGGCATTTTGTGTTTATATAGCATTATTTTTTATTCTTCCTAAATGTAATGGATCAAGTGCTCCTCGAGTCCCTTTCATGAGATCCCATCATTTAATAAAAAAATTAAACAGCCCCTTTTCGATTAATTTTACACATTTCAGTTAAGCCATCCTATGCTTTTTCGACTTGGACTCTGGGCTTTATACTAGGAAAGCATTTTAGAGCAAAGTCCTGTCGGCTTTAAACTTACGGCAAAGTACATTTGTTGATTAACTTATTGGTAGTTATCGGAGTTGGCAGGTCCATTAAAGGCATCGGCAGTTTGACCAAAACCAAACAGGCATGGAATGTTAATTTTTTTAACACTTTTGTATTATACAAGCCACTCAAATAGTTGTTTATACATTCTGTTTGATAAGTGGTTTATTTTGAATCCATCAACCATTACACTGTGTGATTGTAGAGGTCACTGTGATGAAACACTGTGTCCTACAGATGCTGTACCTTTCTTCGGTTTGCCATCTCAATGCATTCATTTAAGCACAGCAGGAAGTGTTGTATTCAAGTTTAAAATTAGACATGTCCATAAAAGAATAATAAATTAAACATTTATAGCGCTTTTCTGGGACCCAAAGACACTTTATTGTCAGATCTAATTTGCCCTGATGTAGCAACAAAAGCTGGTCTAGTAATTAGAACCCACATCAAAACGGATATAATCTTTAGTGTGAAACTGGTTGAAATCAGGACACAATATCTGTGGAGTTTTCTTGAGAATCTCCGAAGAATGAGACTGGAACCAGCCATGTCTGTTTAATGTCTGCTAGTCAACCGGCTGCTGTATGTGTCAGCATCAGGCGTCAAATTCAATAAGGCTACCGATCTGCTGGTGTAGGTCATCTGTGTGTCTGGACTCAAGGAACTGCCGGATCCAAATTCCCATGCTTTTCTCCTGAACGGCCCAGCAACGCCGCAGGAAATGACACGCCGTCCAGGGGCACGGTGACCCAAGGAAAGGCGGCAGAGAGTGGCTTGGCGGGGGGGGGGGCCT